>APFE031469739.1:52763-76476 GCA_000404065.3 Pinus taeda
TCTGGTTGGTTTGCTTGTCATTAGGTCTTCTTTAGATTCTAGGAAGGTCTATCTTGTCCGCAAGATCGACTCATTCCGTGTGACACCCCCGCTCATGATAGATTTCTTTTACTCGCTTGCTTGTTTCTATCTTCTTCGCTTCTAGGGGTGCCGCTTATCTAGCTAGTTCCCTCATCAGTGGTGGTCTCCCATCAAACCGCCAAACTAGATATGTTCCTATAAATCAAACCCGCCAATGATACTACGCACTGTTGGTCGTATGAGAGGAGTTTGCTATATTTGTGTGGATCAAGAAGCCAAGTTGACGGATAAGGGAAATCCTGGCTAGCGGGCAGGGCTAGCTAGGATTAATTAGATCGTTTGGTGGGCTAGTCGAGAGAAACTGAGCAAGGGCTTGCTTGCCGATTTGCTAGGACGTGTGTCTAAACCTAACAATAGTCTTCAACCACCTGCTCGTTGTGATTACCGCAGGGACTAGTTGTCATGCAACCCCTCTTTTTTAAAGATAAAATGTATATATTTTAGATTCATCGTCATCTAAATATGTCATCCATGACCTTGTCATTTTATGAAAATAAAAAATTTACCTTTCATTCCATATATGGAGTAACATATCCCATGGTTTAATCTCTTCCTTGCTACTTGTCATTCATTGTCTCATTCCCTATTCCTATATGAACATTGCACTGAGTGATAATGACGAACTGGCTAGAACAATACCAATTGACCATCAATCGCAGAGCAACCAAAGTACCAATTTCAATTCGATTTTTTGGACCAAAGTACCAATTTTAATTCGATTTTTTGGTTGCTCAAGAACCTATAGTTTTTATGAAAAAAACAATTGAATAATGCAATGAGGTTCTTTTGCCATTCTTGACTACATAATTGATTAATATTTAGTAATAATGATATTATTGGAAAAATATGCTTATCACCTTCATTTCGCTTAGATGGGAGAAGCTTTCATGCATGCATGGTGGTCAATAGCTTAGGAGGAGATTGTTAAATAACTAGAAGCAAAAATGCAAAAGTATAAATTAAAAAGCTAGTAATTTACGTGGTTGTATATCTATCTTTATAATAGTTACTAACAATATTGGAAAATAAATCTTAATAAACCAATAATAATTGGCAATGTTAATCATAACCTATAAAAATAATTTTAAAATACATATTTTCATAATTTTAATTAAAAATAAGATGATATTTTTCTAAAGTATTGTGAATTAATGATTTTTTTATAATTTTAAAATATATAAAATTATAATTATTATAAACCACTTTTAATTATAATAATTACAAAATAATATTTCAATAATTTTTTAATTAATTTACCTAAGTGTAATTACACTTTTAATATAACTTAATTTAATTCTTACAAAAAAAACAAATTCGAACGACACATTTCGGTTTAACATTTGGTAAATACGATTTAATTGATAATTTATAATGACAATTTAGAACGGTTTTATTTGAATATTCAAATACATTTAAAGTCGTCTTGCCATCTGAAAGTGAGTGAGGTGTTTTGATATTTAGAATTTATATCTATAGTAATAAAACAAAATTTTAATCCACATAAAATAAAATAGTGAAGTTTACATGTTTTCCTTTTCCTTTGATTTAAATTTGGATTAAATATATTTTTTTTTAACGAAGTCGGATACTTATGTATTATAAAAAGCCTGCAATACAGAATTCTAATACATAGGGAAAAAGGATCTGAGAGCTGAGGATCAAAAGTGGGTTCGTAGACCCAGATTCCTCGCTGCTTCTCTTGATTGAACAGAAAGCGAAATACAAACGGCTATATTGCCTAACGAAGGAACCGCCAATCCAACAAAATTTATAATGCATGACCTTTATGGGAGGTGTTTGGTGACTGAGTCATCAGGAAGCGGATCTTTCCTGCTGCTTGCTTTAGTTGAAGCTTCTACCTGGTAACTCTGGGTGAGGGAGCGGATGTGCTTAATGGCCTCTTCTAAGTGGCTGCATCGTTCTTTCAACGATTCGATCTCGGTCTTTCTTTTTTCCAGCTTTTTGCATTTTGAATTCCTGTCTGCCTGGTAGTCATCCTTCAGATCACTGAGTTGCTTGGTCAAGCGATTGATCATGATCATGTGGGTCTTGCACATGGTGCATTCCTTATTGTTGAAGATATTTTCGAAAGGATTGTTGGGCTGGGCCTGGTTGTCTGGGTGGTTCGGCCGGTCTGCCATCTGAGTGGGCCGAATACAGGGATCTGGGAAAAGAGAGGACTCGTGAGGAGTTGGGTGCAGGAGTGAAAAGAGAGGGGAGGCTATGACCCAGAGGAGCTGGCTCAAAAGAGAGGGGATCAGAGAGCACAGGGGGTTGAGGAGGGAGTGCGACAGAGGGTTGATGGAAGCTTTGCGTAGATGAGAAAACAAACTGTTAGTTATGAATAAAACTACAGAAAGAACTTCATAAGTTACCATGCACATCGAACGGAAGACTGGCGCCCGATGAGAGATGAGAGGTCCATAATGCTGCCAACGCTTGTAACGAGCGCAGAGGAGTTTCCTTGCAGAACCACAGTCAGTGGCGTTCATGTGGATTGAGATGCAATATATAGAAGGAGGCCGGCTCTTTAATGTAGTGATCCGATGCAGAGGGAGCCCAATATTGTGAAGAGGGCGGTACTCTGGAATGATTTCGGTTCTGTCATGAAACGTGCAGGAGGGATGGGCTCGATCTTCTTCCCTTAGAGTGACTGCGCTACAAAGGAGGTACTTCAAAGTGAGGAGGATCGTAATGATGTTATCCTGATCCTGAGGGGTGATATGGGTCCTTTGTTGCCAGATTATGATGCCGAGTAGATTCGGGGAGCTGCAAAATGATTTAGGGAGAAATTCGATGTGATGGATATTGCGCCTGAGGTGACTTTTTCCTTTGGATGTGGAGAAGGGGAAGGGCTCTTTAGGGAATATCTTTTCCATAGATTGTCTCGTTTTCTTTTACCTGTCCTGCTTGTCTTCTTGAGGCTCGATTTGCTTGCACATCTGCCTCTGTATTATTACCTCTTAACACATGTTTGAATGTAACTCTGCCCAGGACTTTGATATTTTCCATTATCCTATTTCTGATGTTATTCAAGGTCGTCTGTTTGAATTCTTTCCCTGAGTTCATGGCCGCAATAATAATTGCTGAATCACCAATGATAAGGAGATTCTGAAGGCCGAGATTCCTTGAAATTGTAGTTCCCAGGAGGAGGCTGTAAGCCTCTGCTTTATTGTTTGTCATTGTGCCTAAACCCCATTTGTAAGTTGCTATGATTTTCCCTTGTGAATCTTTGATGACCCCACCCACTCCAGCTTGTCCCGGATTATGCTTTGAAGCGCCATCAAAATGGAGGACAGGTCTTCTTTGATTTTGGATCCACAGACTGACTTCTTCCTTTGTCCCTCGAAGCTTCCAGTCCAGGATGCCTTTCCATGTGCTTAAACTTTCTCTTAATTTTATTTCAGACTTAAATTTGCTCATCCAATCTTTTATTCTTGGCTCTATCTCATCCAGGTCCTTCTGAGTTATACCATTTGTTTCAATAGTCTCGGAAATTAGTGCAGTTGCTTTTGCCTGGGTGCCAGATATACTTGGTTTCTCATTGTTAAATATGCACTTGTTACGGGCAAGCCAAATCTGCCAACAGAGATTTGGGGGAATTCTATTCCAAAACCGAGATGCTAGGTTCCTGCCTTTTTTGTTTTGAGGAAGGTTTTTTCTCCAATTCTTCTGAAGAAGAGTGATCTGATTAGGGAGATCATCTGTGAATATAGGACTAGTGAGGAGTTTCCAACAGGTTCTAGCGAAAGGGCACTCTATAAAGATGTGATTGCTGCTTTCCTCCGCGGACCTACACATGCAATAGATTGAGGGGCCTTGGATGCCTTTCTTTCTGAGATTCTCTGCTGTGAGAATTTTACCCTGGAGAAGGGTCCAATTGAACAGTTTAACCTTTGGCAAACATTCAGGTCTCCACGCAGCTTTGTATAAGGACCAGTTATTTATTGCTGAGGCGTTCTGAAGAGCTTTGTAACCTTCCTTGACCGTGTATCCTCCTCCATTGGGATCCCAAACAAATTTGTCCTCTGTCATCTTATGAGTAGGCACTGAGCCAATGAGGGAGGTCTTGAGCTCAGCCCATAAATTTGAGAGGCCTGTGGGGAGATTGAGAGGTCTCCACCCAATCCAGCTATTCTGATCCCAAAGAGATAAATCGAAAAGGGTTTTGTAATTTGCCTCTGTCATCCACCTCTGAAGAGGCTTGAATTTAGTGAGTGTTTCCCTTGCACTTGATCCCAATATTCTGTCCTTCCAGATGCTGATATCCCTGCCATTGCCCAGTGCCCTGGAGATATGGGGTTTGAATTGGGGAAGCGATTTTTTGATTAGTTTCCAAATGGGTGTGCACTCTCTGTCTATGATAGTTTCTGAGAGAATGTTACTGTTGGCACCA
Organism: Pinus taeda; assembly: GCA_000404065.3. Lineage (NCBI taxonomy): Eukaryota > Viridiplantae > Streptophyta > Pinopsida > Pinales > Pinaceae > Pinus > Pinus taeda. Next base: position 57,241 of record APFE031469739.1, read on the forward strand.
TTCAAATATTTCTTCTTGATGACCTCTGTCCACCAGGCTCCTCTCTCATTGAGAATTCTCCAAATTAGCTTGTAGCCCATAGCCATGTTTGCCAGTCTTGGAATTATGATTCCAAGCCCGCCCTTCTCTATGGGGAGAATGACCTTATCCCACTTTAACAAGCTAAATTTTTTTGTATTTTGCTTGCCTCCTTGCCACAGAAATCTTCTAATGATCAGCTCCATGTGCTTGTGTATGCTGGCCGGGGCAAGAGTGATTGCAAATTGATATATAGGGAGAGCTGCTAGGATGGCTTTGATTAGGATTGTCCTGCCCGCTAAGTTTAGCCAGTACACTCCCCAGCTCTGAAGCTTTCCTCTCAGCTTTTCAATTAACTTCACCCAGATCTCAGATTTTATTGAATCCTTTGCTAAAGGTAGCCCTAGATACATAAAGTGAGTCCAATTCCTTTGAGCAGGGATTTCCATAATTAGGGAGATTCTCTGAATTATATGTCTGGGGACATTCCAAGTGTAGATCATGCATTTGTTGTTGTTGAGCTTGCCTCCGGAGGCTTGGAGGAAGAGGTCCAAAACTTTCTTGAATCTTCGGGCCATGAGGCTTGAGGCGCCACCAATTAGTAAAGTGTCGTCGGCGAAGAGGGAGTGGTTAATGCCATTGGTTCCTCTAACTATTTCGACCCCTATTATTTCTTTTGATTTTCGCATATTTTCCAACTGTAAACTTAAAGTTTCCGCCATGAGAATGTAGAGGAAGGGGGAGAGCGGGCACCCTTGCCTCAGACCTCTCGAGCTTTTGAAAGCTTTGCTAGGCCTGCCATTAATGAGAGGAGCTATCCAATTGTCTGATATGCATTCCATAACCCTGCTGATGAAAAGTTCAGAGAAACCAAACTTCTTAAGGACTGCCTTGAGGAATGAGTGGTTTACCCGATCAAAGGCATTTGCCATATCAAGCTTGATGATCATACCTCTTTCCTTTCTCGATATGCTACTCTGAATAGCCTCCTGGATAAGAATAACGTTATCCGTTATTTGTCTCTTAGGGACAAAACCGCCTTGGTTCTCGGAGATGAGAGAGGGGAGAAGATTCTTAAGCCTGTTAGCTAGGATCTTAGTGATGATTTTGTATGAAACATTGCAAAGGGATATAGGGCGAAATCTATCAAAGGATTGGGGATTTGGATCTTTGGGAATGAGGGCTAGATGGGAGGATTTCATACCGCTGCCCATTTTGCACTTTGTAAAGAAGTTTCTTGCCACTCTGATGTAGTCCTTTTTTATAATATCCCAATGAGTTTTGAAGGAGTCCACCGTGAAACCATCAGGGCCCGGAGCCTTGTCCAAAGCCATACTTCGGATTGACCATTCTATCTCCTCCACCGTGAGCTCTTTGTCCAGCTGCGTGTTTTGTGCTTCTGATATTTTATTTTCTATTATGTTGAGGAATTCCGGGTTATCCATGTGTTGCGGATCAGCTGTTAGGAGGCCTTGAAAATGCTGTGTTGGTGCCTCCCTGATTTCCTCTTGTTCTTTTAAATCTTTCCTGTCCACTGTGATTCTTTCAATGTTGTTCCCAGCTCGCCTTATTTTGAGACTGTTATGGAAGAATGAAGTATTTCGGTCTCCCGATTTGAGCCACATGCATCTCGACTTTTGTCTTTGCTCCTCTTCCTCCCTTCTGTTATGTTTGTACAGCTCCTTGTACAAATCGATTTCCTTGACTTGATCTTCTTCCGAGTCTTGTCTAGTTTCCTTTTCTTGGTTCCACTGCGTTAGTTTTTCTTGGAGATCTGTTTTTTTTTTGCTTTCTTCTTTTGCTTTATGTCTTGCCCATTGCTTGATGGCAATCCGGAGGAGTTTTATCTTGGTTTCCCAAACATAATGCGGGGAGCCTGAGATTTTTGTTGCCCACTGATCTTTTATCAGGGATCTGAAATCCTCATTGTTGTCCCAAGCTCAGTTGTACTTGAAGGGAAGTGGACCCATATTCCTTCCCTTGTCAAGTTTCAGTGCCACTGGTTTGTGGTTTGAAATATAGCCTTGAATAATTGAGCTTTGAATGCTTGTAAAGCTTGCCACTATTCTCTCCTGTACCAGAATACGATCCAGCCTCTCTTTGATGTTGTTCTTACCTGTTCTCTTATTTGACCATGTGAAACGTCCGTTTTGAGGTGGGATGTCCACCAGATTGTGATCCTGAATGATTTCTTCTAGAGCATCTCTTGAAGAGTCTGCAAAGAAGTTCCCTCCTAGCTTTTCTTCTGCATTCCTAATTAAATTCAAATCACCTCCCAAGATGATGTTCCTTCCTTGGGCGTCCATTAGGTCTGTAGTGATTGAGTCCCAACAGAGAGCTTTTTCTCTGAAGTGGGGGGGGGGGCGTAGACATTGTAAATAGTATACTCTTCTGTCAAGGCTATGTTTTGGATATCTGATCTAATCCACCATCTGTTCTGCCTGTGGTGTTTCAATTTCCATTTATTTTTGTCCCAGATTGTCCCTATGCCTCCTGAGGCACCTGCTGCACTGGCTGCTATACCTTCATAAATTCTGCTTCTTTTTAAGCTGTTTTGAAATTCTTGTTCCGTGATTTTGGTCTCCTGGAGTAGGAGGATGTCTGGTTGCTCTGATTTAAGAAGATCTCGGACTGCATTTGTTTTGAGGGAGGAGCCCATCCCCCTACAATTCCAAGAGACCAAATTCATCATTTACTTTGTTTATTATGGGTCCCTCCTTTCTCTTTCATTTTCTCTCCGCTTCCTTTAGTCTTGTCTAGATAAGTATCCATTGGCTGCTGGGACCCTGTGGCCATTTCTTTAGCGGCGTTTTCATCCCTTATCTCTTTGTTAGATTTCCTGCCAACTTTTCTGGGAGGATCGGAGGATGTGCTATTTTCCTTTGACTTGTTCCTTGTGAGTATTCTTTCTATAGTTGGGGGAGGAGAGGATGGAGGGGGGGAGTCGGGAGTTACAATGGGAGCTCTCGGGGACGGAGGGTGGGAAGGGAGTTCTTCAGCAGACAGAGATTCGAAAGGGTTGGAAGACGGGGGGAAGGAAGGGCCAGATCCAGAGGGTTGAGAGGGGTTTGCTAAGAGGGGTTTAGATATGTTTCCTTGAGAGGGGTTTGATTTTTTCTTCTTGATTGTTTCCCATGTTTCTTCCGGAGCTTCAGTGTTAGTATCGGATGCATTTGACTTAGATTTATTACATCTATTAGCAAAATGCCCGTATTCGTGACATACCTTGCACTTGAAGGGTAGTTGCTCGTAGTCCACTTGCTATATGTGCACCCACTGATCAACTTTGAGTTTGATTGCTTCTGGCAGTCCCTTCCCCAGATCAACTTCTACACATATCCTTGCGCAGGCGTGCATATTCTCCTTTGGTTCCGATCTGTCAATATATTTCACCACAACATTTCCTATTGCTCTCACTGATTCATCTCCCCAGCAGTGGAGCGGCAGGTGTGGGAGAGGAACCCAAACAGGCACTGCGTTGGGAACATCCATCTCTGGGTTGAAGTCGGGGGTCCATCTATTCAGGTATAATCCTTTGGTGTCCATAAAATAGGGCCCATTTCTGAATATAAGGTTTCGGTCTTCCGTTGATTCAAATAGAAAGGTGAAGAACCCTCTCCCACAGAACCTTATTGCTATCTTCCTTTGACTATCGAGTTCCAGTTCCTTTCAACCCATCGCTGAACAGTGCGGGGAGAAGGCCATAATCCCGTAAACTGGCCTACCAATCCACGTTCTGCTAATGCCACAGCTGCTCTTCTCGGGAGAGCGGGGGGGAGCGAAACTTCCGGGATTTCGTCCAGCTTTTTGATGAATCTTGAGGCTGTAGGTCTGATTCTTTCCGAAGAGTTCTCTGGAATGAGTGAAGCAAAGGACTTTTCCAGATCTTCTTGATCCTAATCGGGAGGATCCAATGGAGGCATGATTGCAGCCCCAAAGACGCTCCAGCAGAGGCTATGAGAGGGGAGTGCAGCCTAGCAGCAGCGCTGCCAGGCGCAGGCGCTCAGAAGAGTCAGGTCCGAAACGAGGCAGAGAGGGCAGGAGGCCCGTGAAGAGCAGAGAGGGCACGAGGCCCGGAGAAGGGAAATGGCAGGAGGCCCAGGGAGAAAGGGGGAAGCGCAGCCTAGCAGCAGCGCTGCCAGGTGCAGGCTTGCAGGGATGCTAGGTCAGGGGGCGGCCATGATCAGGAAAGCTCCAAGCGCGCGCTCCTCTCTCCAAAATCTGGAGCAAATTTGGATTAAATATTATTGAAATATATCGATTCAATATTATTGAAATGATATAATTATAGTGAATAAAATAAAATTTTAATCCATATTAAATAAAGTGTAATTTAAATGTTTTTTTTTGTAAATTAAAATTTGAAACAATTTGAAAAGAGGTTGACTGATCTTTCATTATTGACCACTAGACATGAGCTTATTGATGTTAATGATGAGTATGTTCTAACACAAAATGAATTCTCTTTCCAATAGGTTTTTCAACCTTTAATAGCCGTGTTGAAAACCACTATAAAATAATTTGGTTTTCTAATGATATTAAATTAGTATTTCAGATTAAGAAGGCGGCTAAATAGAAATTTATTTATACATTTAGTACTCAATCCAATTCACAACCATCTTATTGTTTTCACAATGATTGGGGTTGGGATGATGGAAGCACTGAACTTGAATGAGTCCTGGAAAACCACATACAATATGTAAAAGCTGAGATGATCCTAGGAAAGAACATTATAATTTCTGTTTCTTGAAATAGAGAGTGTTTTTTGTAATTTTGTCATTGAAAACCCAATATCTAGATCACTAGAAATCCAAAATGAAACCCATCATACAAAACTTGTGTTCTTGGATAAAAGATTTAGATTCAATACATTCCAAAAAAAATGATCATATTGTTCCATCATCAATGTCCATAAATGTCAAAACTGTGTCAAAAATGAAACTATGTGATTAGATTGTCCCTAAAACCTTTCCAAAATATCCCTGAAATCTATCCTAAACATTTTGGAAATGGCTAACCAGTCCCAAATCCCCAATTCAATCTCCAACTATTTAAATTCATTTTCTAAAAGTCCAAAAGCCCCGTCACACAGACTCAAAATACGTGAATATTTTTGGAGGGCAAGAGCTAACGGGCATATTATAGGGCATTAAATCCCAGGTTACATGTGTCTCCATTAACTCTTTAACACGGGCGCGTATTTTTTATTTATCTATCACCCTGCCCGCGTTATAAAGAGCTAACAAGAGCACATGTAGCGAGACATTTAATGCCCTATAATATGGCCGTTAGCTCTGGCCTTTTTGGAGAGACGATCCCCGTACAACATAGCTTAATAAAGTAATTATCATTTATGACTGATTGATGTTGTGAATTTCTTCCTCTATCAATACTTCTTTATATACGTAATTTATAAAGAACACTAGTTGGATATATGAACTGCTTCCGATATCAACACAGACTTGACTCACGACGTCAATCGCTACTGCATACCCATTTCAGAGTGTACACTGAGTTGATTTCATAGGGTAGATTATTACCACACCATTTTTCACAATTAATGTTAATGGTTTTTTCTGTATCATATAAAGACGAAAGAAGGATATCTAAAAACCAAATTGCTTACCAAATTTCTTTATTTGTCCTGTCATCAGAAACAAAATTCTGTAATAGCAAAGCTCCAAGCTGTTGACAACAATGGAAAACACTAGAAATCCCAATGCATAATAGATGCATAAGCTAGTCACGTAAATACGTTCAACGAAGCTCGAAATTACTCACCATAACATGACACCAGATGTAACAGATGGTTTTAGAAATGGCCAAAGTTCGTAAAAGGCTTCCGTGGAAAATCTAGGCCATGTGAATGGACACCCTCCACAGGTAACATACAGGAATTGGATAATGGCAGGTATCCACCACCCAATGTCTAGTGAGGCAAGTGCGCCGTTGCGGCCCATATTCCACTTCAAGACAAAGAGCCAATCTAACAGAACGGAGACAACTGTTCCAGCTGCAGCTGACCATGCTATGATACTGTTCTTTCTCTGTGAAATTAAATATCTCCGAATGGCATAATAGAATGGAAATGAAAAGTGAAGCGGAATACACCACAATGCTACTCTCCCGGATAGTTGAGCGACATCCTCAGGCTGTCCCAGGAGCCTGAGAATAGAGGTTGTAAAGAGAAACAGGGGAAGAAGAAGCACTGCGAATCCCAGCAGTGTAATCCAAGAGCATTGGAGATATATTCCGAGCATATGGTGTTTATTTGCGCCAACAGCTTGCCCACGAAGAGTCCCAAGCGCATTCCCCATTCCAATCTGTTAAAGCAAGATTAAAGTATAAAACATTACATTTCACAACATTTTCTCCTACAAATCCGTTTACTGCACAAATTATATACATGATTCTAAATTGCAGTCAAAGACAAAGGTACATTTTACAAAACAAGTGAAACTCTGTTTTTTATCATGTCTTCTGGTTTTATATGTTTTGTGTAAGCCTAGCTTAATCTTTACAGTTGGGTCAACTTCACTTTCCATAAGATTTTAAACTTAGGGTTGATAAAAACTTAAAATGTAAATATCAGATTAGAAGTCAATAAAGATTTGGACAATCGTACTCACAAAGAAAACGCTGCAAGTTCCGAATCACCAATGTACCCAACGAATGCCTGTGTAATCACAGTTAATCCTGAGGTTGCTACTCGACTGACGATAGCCGCCGCTGCAATGCCCCATATGGCTTTCGACTCCAACCAAAACGATCCTCTGCTTGTAGATGGCGAGAAATCCTCTGTGCTTCTATCGGTTTCATTTTGGATGAGAGGACTAGAGAGCTGCCCTTCTTCCATAGTGAGGGACCATATGTCCACACAAATGACTATATGGTTAAATAATGTTATTCAATGCTGCAGTAGGGAAACTCAAAATCAGTGGACGGTCTATATCCGTCCAATTTGCGATAAGAAGAGGATAAAACTGTAGAGCCCTTACAGAATTTATACAGCAATGTAATCAAACGAAGGAGAATGAATTCCACCAAACTCCTCACGTTTACCAGACAGGGGGCAGTCAATTTCTTCGTAAGTACATGGAATGGGCCCCTTGGTCAGTGAGAAAGCACCTGGGACCATGTAGTGGCAGACACCTTCATTCGTTAAAATAGGAATACTGACATTACTGTGTATACAAACCATAATTTATCTGGCGGGCGGGCGACAACGTCAATTGATGAGTAATTTAACAATATTATACTCTCATTAATATTATAAATATAAGGTATATAAATCTTAAGATAAATATTATAAATACTAAAATATGGTTGATTTTCATATTGAGGTAATTTTTGTCACAATGTGATGTTGGACCATAGTTGACCATGCTTAACTATGGTTGATTTTCATATCATCATAATATTTGTGATAATGCAATGTTCGACCATGGTCAACAATGACCATCCACTATAGTTCACTTATAGATAGAACATGATTTCTAAGGTAAGTATGGTTCACCATCGTAGTCATGTTTGGTATTGTTGACTATGATGCCCTTTTTGACAAAAGTTGACCATGCCAACAAAAGTTAACCATAATTAAGATGTGTTAATGTATAAATATTATAAACCTTATCAGAGTCAACCAAATTTATCCCTTAGGGTTTATTAATCTTTTTGGGTTGATAATGGTAATCTGTTTGGTTTATAACATTAATCTCTTGACATTGTAGTATTAATAATTTTCTAAATTTATTAATTCTTTTGGTTTATAACATTAATCTTTTAGTTTTTTAATATTAATCACTAGTGTTTATTAATTTCTTGAACATATAATATTAATGTTATAAACTCAAAGATTAATATTAAAACCTAAGTCTAATACAATAAACCCTAAAATTATTATACTTTAACTCAAATAAAATTAAAAATAAATATAATAATAAAAACATATTAAAAAAATTAATAATAAAAAAGATATAATAAATAAAAATATATATAAATATATTTAAAAATATATAATAAAATAAAATTTCTAATAAAAATATCAAAATATAAAATTTCAAACTTCCAATGAAAATAAGATTGATGAAATCTGGTGGCTCAATTGCTTAAGAACTCGCTCGCAGAACGCGGTGGACTCGGCCTCCAGTGATTGACAGTCTTGGAAGAAGGAGGCTCAATGGCCAGAACAAGGGAGAGGCAGCCGTGTCGCAGGGGTCGTGGAAGAGGAGCTTCCTCCAGTCGTTCAGCAGGGGCGGGAAATCAACACTGTTGCTGCTGTAATTGCCACAGGAGAGCAACAGCAACTCCGTTGCCTGCTCAGCAGCTCGTGGAGGTCGGCAGCGCGGGGGAGGGAGAAGCAAGGCTTCCTGCATTCGGTTCAGTTGTCTTCTCCTTGGGCAGTCCGGATGGGCACCAGGGCATCAACGCCCACATCACAATTATGTTCACCCAAGTGGCAGAAGATAAAGCTGGCGCGGTGGTGCCTCCAGGCGGTGGCGGAGAAGAGGTGGCGTCAGAAGCACAAGCTGAGCAGGGAGCAGGCGGCAAAGGGAAGGCGCCCATGGAAAGGTACACGCCCTCCCCGGGTCCAGCACCACCGGGCTTCACGGAGGAATCGTGGAGGGCAAGATGGGAAGGAGTGGAGGAAGGACAGGGATGGGCGCGAATTGTGGAAGAACAGGGTCCCTGTGAGGAAGCTGAGCAGCAGCTTGCAAGCCTTCAACCGCCATCTGCAAATCCCCAGGAATGAAGCTTTGCCGGGTAATCCTTTTTTGCAAGTTGATTATGCCGAATTTAGGTCTGGTTACCACCTCTTACAGTCAGTCTTGGTCAGTCGCCCCTGAGTGGGCATTCAAGTGTCTAGTTAGCATCATTCAGCACCTCGGTGCTTATGTTTCTGTTAGTCAAGTAAATCAATGTCAATTTTGGACAAGGTCATGGGTAACCAGCTGCAGCTGCCCCTGTGTGGGAGACTCAGACAGCTGGTTTCTTGTAAACTCAGTACCTGTACAGGGCTATTCCATGCTCAGCATGCATATCAGATGTAAAAATCCTCTGTATTATAATATAAATAGCTAGATAGTCTTTTACCGAGAAAAAAAAAGAAAATAAGATTGATGAAATATAAATAATAGTTTCAAAAATTATATAAAATAAAATTAATTATTTTAAATAAAATCAAAATATTAATAATATTCCAACATAAATGAGAAATATTGTTAGCATAAAAAAATACGATGAGGGATTCTTGGAGCTCTACAACCTTAATGACCATGCGGCCATGAGGTAGGCGGTGTGGAACACCTCGAAAACCTAGCGAACAAACGATCAAAGTGGATAGACAGTTCAGAAATGACAGAGGAGACTAGGAGGGGAGAGATCCCCTCCTACAGGGATGCAACATCGGGAGAAGGAACTAGTAACCACAAAGAGGAAGCTGCTCAAAGGCCACCAGGACTAGTTTTTGGTGCATGCTGGCAAGCAAGAAGCAAAGGAAGATGTCTGCCCTGCGCAGCAGAGAAACCGAGGTTTGTCATTTCGATGAACAAACTGGAGAGGTACAGAAGCTATATGAAATATCCTGCATTGATCTGCAAGTTCATCAGAGTCTGGCCCTCAGAAAAAGAACTGGCAAGATGGATCTAGTAGAAATGGCAGCCACGCGGCCACATTGCACTGAAGCTGGGAGCTTGCGACTTTTTCACGATAATCTTCTCAAACCTACAAGATAAAGAGAAAGTGTTAGAAAACGGACCATATTACCATAATAATGCAGGGTTATTTATGAGGTATTGGGGGGAATGCTATAACCCGAACCAGGAAAAATTTCTAGCAACACCGGTATGGGTCAGACTGTTTGGACTACCTATGGATTTTTGGGATCCAGAGATTCTTGAAGGAATAGGGAACACCATAGATAGTTTCGTAAAGATAGCGGAATCAACCAAAAGAGGGAGATACACCTCGTATACAAGAATATGTTTATACATGAATATAGCAAACCCTATACCAGGTGTTGTCGAACTCGAGTATCATGAGAAGGTCTAGTAGCAGGCTCTAGACTATGAACACATACCATTTAGATGTAGAAAATGCCATGAATATGGGCACCTCTTCAAGGAATGCCCACTAAATGTAGAGGAAGAAGAAAGAAAGACTAAACAACAGAGGAAAACTAATGAAGATGATGAGGGGTTTCAAGAAGTAAAAAACAAGAAACGACCCACTAAAGAACCCCAGCAGAAAGGTAGGAAAGATCAACCAACTACAAGTCAAAAGATGAATAGGTATGAAGTATTACAAACAGAAGAAGGGGAGGAAGAGACCAGAAAGATGGACTACCAAGAAGGGATAGATCATGAAGGAGGGGGGGAAAACGGATACTAAGAAAAATAAGCAGAAAAATCAAGAAGAGCCAAAAGAACAGGGGACCCAAGAAAAGGAACAACACTAGGAGTATGAAGTGATGGAAGTAGACACAAATAAAGGGGATGACGCAACAACAGAAGAGGAAATTCTAAAAAATTTACTAGATAAGTGGAAGAATCTAGACGAACGGTTTATCCCAAAGGAAGACAAAAAACTATACAAAGACATCTTCCAAAAATACAAAGAAAAGCAAGAGAGTGGGAAAACAGGGATGAATGAACAACTTGGAATGCAGGATAATAACCAGGAGCATCCACAAAAAGGGAAAGGGGGGAAAAAAGAGGAAGGAAGAACCTACAAGAATCCATTAAAATAATGGGTGAATTGCTAGTTAACATAGGAAGAGTTGTACCGCTTTCAGCGGTCTTCCACCAAATAACCCAACCATCTCAATGATATTACATCCTAGAATATAAGAGGGCTTAATGGCAAGGGAAAGCAAAGATACCTGCCTATGAGGATTAACAAAGAAAAACCTCAGATAATGTTGCTCCAAGAAACAAAAATAACGGGAGCAAAAATGGAGGAAATCCTACAAAAAATTAAGCCTTATTATGAAAGTATGACAATAGATGCAAAAGGGAGTGCAGGGGGAATATAAATTTTATGGAACCCAGCAGAAGTAATGGCTGACTTATGGATAGGAATGAGAAGGATTCTATCAGGAAGATTCAGAATGGTAGGACATAAAGAGTGGTTCTTGGTATCAGCGGTCTATGGGCCTCATATACTGCTTGAGAGAGAGGCCTTTCTGACTCAGCTGTGCCGAATGGGTAACCTACATACAGAAAAACTCTGGGTGAGAGCAGGAGATTTTAATATGACAACATCCACAGAAGAAAATAAAGGAGGACTGCAACGGGAAGATACAGATATGGAGAGATTCAGGGAAACCAAGACAGCCCTCCAATTGATTGATATCAATACTATCAATGGTAAATATACTTGGAATAATAGATGAGGTGGTAGTAGACAGATAGCCTCCAGATTGGACAGGTTCTTAGCCACAGAACACTTCCTAGGGAAATATATATTTTATGAAGAAATGATCCTTCCTTGCCAAGGATCGGATCACTGGCCAATAAAACTAGAAATTGCCATGCACAATCAAAATCAACACAAACCTTTTAGGTTTGAAGCCTTTTGGCTAAGAGACCCAACTCTGGTTGAAAAGTTGGAACCTGGTGGCAGAAAAGTGAAGGAGTAATACAAGGCAAGAATAAGATGCACACACTCCAATTGAGACTCAAGGAGCTGAAAAGTGAGATTAAGACATGGAATAAAAAGGAATTCAGTAACATCCATAAAGACAAGGAACAACTCCAAATAGCAATGCAAAGGATACAACAAAAAATCATAGAAGAAGGTAGAACCGAGGAGAGAGCAAAGAAAGAAGGGGAAGTGCTAATCAAACTGGAGGAAAGGAGAAAACAGGAGGAAATCCTGTGGCACCAAAAGCCAAGAGTTCAATGGCTAAAAGAGGGGGAACGGAACACAAAATTTTTCCATCGAGCAATGCTGCAACAAAGGCAGCAAAACTGAATTTTCTCCCTAAAAAATAAACAAGGTAATAGAGTAATCTAGAAAGAGGAAATGGAAAACCTCCTAACCCAAAATTTCAAGGGCATATTGACAGAACTGCAAAGCAACCGACATGAAGAGGTAGCAAGGATAAAACAATTCATTCCAAAAAAAGTAAGCAGGGACCAAAACCTTGCACTTCTATGGGTGATTACGGAAAAGGAGGTTGAGGAAGTAATCAAGACAATGGCAAAAAACAAAGCCCCTAGCCCGAATGGTTTTACAGCGGAGTTTTTTCAGGCAACATGGCGGTTCATGAAAAAAGATATTGTTAATGTAGTAGAAGAATCAAGAAGCCACAAACGAATGCACCCAGCATGGAATGCTACCTTCCTGGCCTTAATACCAAAAGTAGACCAAGCTAAAGAACCCCATAACTTCAGACCTATAGCTCTATGAAATCATGGGCACTATAATGGTAAAAAGATTACAACCCCTGCTCCCAGAATTGATAGCAAAAGAACAAATAGGGTTCATGAAAGGCAGACAAATAGTGGATGGGATTGTAGTGGCCCAAGAGGTGATCCATTCCCTAAAGAAAACAGGAAATAAAGGAATGATGATCAAACTTGACTTGGCGAAGGCATATGATAAACTCAACTGGCAATATCTACAAGAAATCCTGCAAGCCTATGTATTTGATGATAGATGGATTGCATGGATAATGTCCATGATTTCCACTCCTAGTATGTCAATCCTTCTAAACGGGACCCCGACCAAAACCTTCGCGCCTACCCATGGCCTACGATAAGGCGACCCTCTCTCACCATTCCTGTTCATCCTAGCAGCAGATGGTCTAGGTCACTTAATCAATGCCAAAGTAAGCAGAGGAGAATTCAAAGGGCTCAGACTATGGGGAGAAGATTTAACTATCACACATCAACAATTTGTGGACAATGTGATGATGTATAGCCAAGCAAACCTCAAGGAAGAAAAAAGAATTGGGGAGATCCTAACAGAATTCAATAAAGCTTCAGGAATGGAGGTGAATAAAGAGAAAACTGAAATCTTCTTTTTCAACACACCAAGAGTGAACCAAGCCTTCCTAGCAAGAACTTTGGTGTTCCAAATTGGGAAATTCCCAACAAAATACTTAGGAATACAACTGAGTGATCAGCAGTACAGAGTAGCGAACTGGCAAGATCTGATAAGAAAATTTCAAAAAAGAATGGAAAACTGGACATTTAGAATGCTCAATTCACCAAGCCGTCTCATACTCCTAAAATCAGTCCTCCAAGCTATGTCGATCTATCAGATGGCAAGTCAAGCAATCCCGAAGACCATATGTCAGAAAATGGTGCAAATCTTTAAAAATTTTCTATGGCAAGGGGCAAACAAAACAAAAAAATGGGCCTTGCTTTCATGGACATGGTTAAGCAAGTCGGTTTTAGAGGGAGGTTTGGGACTCAGAGACCCTAACATATTGAACCAAGTCATGGGGGCGAGATTATGGTGGAGATGGATTCAAGGAGGGAATGACCTCTGGAAACAACTGTGGGAACAAAAATATAAGTAGCAGACACCGGAGGGTAAACTCCGAACCTTGACAGAAAAGAAAGGCTCAGCAATTTGGAACCTAGCCAACGGGAACAGAGCTCTGATAAGAGACAACAGCTTCTTGGAAATTCGAGAGGGAAACAAAGAAGATTTCTTGCAGGAAGGGTGGCAATAGTGAGGTACGCTGAGTCAAAAACAAGAGCTACACGAAGTACAATAGTATACAACCCAAATAGTGGAGGACACAGTAAGGAACTATTGGGTAGGGGACCAAAACAGTTATTGAAGACAATGGAAGATGAAGAATGATTGGCCTGAAGCCCCAGAAACAGATCAATGGACTACATATCACAAAGAATTGGAAACTAGGAAAATAGCTATCAAAGAAGGACCAGACATAATAAGATGGGGCAAACAAATTAAAGGCATGTTCACAATTTCAGAAGGCTACCGCTTGAACACAGGAGGAGTGGGCAATGCAGACACGAAAAAATGGAAAAGAATCTAGCAATTAAAAACCTAGCCAAAAGTGGCATTTTTTACGTGGACATTGCTACATGGGAGAGCTTTGACTTGGGATCAACTAAGACGGAAAGGGATGCATGGGCCCTTACACTGCATGCTTTTCCAATAGCAAGAGGAAACCATGGAGCGTGTTGCCAACTCTTGTAATGTAAGTAACATCCTGTGGCAAAAGCACCAACAAATCTTTGGGATTACAGAAAGAAAGTTAGAAAGCATTAAAACAACAATTGAACTATGGAGTAGCAAACCATACCGCAATGTTATTCTCAACCATGCTTGGAACCTGTCAATCGGATTCTTCCTGTGGAATCTCTGGAAAGCCTGAAACAAGGTAATATTCAGAACAAATAAAAATGACACAGGGGAAATTTGGAACCAAATTATGGGGAATATAAGGGAAACAATAATTCTGGGAAATTGGACAGAGGAAAACTAGAAAACGGAAAGTATGGAAACCAGCATCATGAACCGACTAGAAATTAAAGTAAAAAATACAAGCAGCACAAGGAAGATACAAGTTGCAGAACAGGTAAGAGCGGAAGAAAGTTACAGGAACACCCCCCCCAAAAGGATTCACAAAACTAAACTTTGACGGGGCAGCCAAAGGCAACCCAGGGGAGGCGGGTATAGGAGGATATTCAGAGACGAAGAAGGAAGGATCATAAGGGTATATGCAATGGACCGCGACATTGCCACCAACAACAAAACAGAATATCATGCTCTAAACAGGGGACTGGAGATAGCGATACGAGAAGGATACCAAAGACTGCAGATAGAAGGGGATTCTAAACTGGTCATAGATACCATAAAACAACTACAGTAAGGAGTAAACGCGGAAAAACTAAGCAAAAGTTGGCGGACGGCGTGGGTAATTACAAAATTTGAAAAGCAATTTCAACAACTGGCATATACTATCTTGTCCCATGTGAAAAGGAAAGGAAATGTCCCGGCGGATCTCCTCGCGAATTGGGGATGTCGAAACAGAGAGCACCAGCTAGACGCAGGAGAAGCAGAGCTCAATAGGAATGAGGAAATGAATCAGATGAAACAGGCAATCGAGGAAGATTAGAGATAGCAAGAGAATCCGAATGACATAGAGAGGAGGGCAGAAAGACGAAGGCATGCGTAGGCAGATCAACACAGATTACCCATGGAACAGAACAGGATGGAAGAAAGGACCGTGAGGACATGGATGACGGAAGAGGAAAGAGAAAGGACAGACCCGAGAAGTGTGGGAGCAGAAATGGAAGGAGGTGGGCACAGGAAGAACAGGACATGAGGACCGAGAAGGGACAACAGAGGAGAGTCGGATGACAATGCAGAGTCAGTAAATGGATAGCAAGAGCAGCTAGGAGAGGATAGTCATAAATGAAGCACGGAGGATAAGACATTTGGGCAGCATCCCAAGGAAAGTGGGCCAGAAAGTGCGCCACCGATCGTTGGAAATGGAGACTGTTGGAGGCAAGGTTAAGATAGAGGAATGTTAAAAGAGAAAAGTATGAGGGATCCCATGCATGTTGCATGTGGATGCGGAAGAAGGAGGGTGGCGGGAGAGAACGCGTCGACGGCCAAAGACAGCTGCAGAAGATCGAACAATGTTTCCAGATTGACGGGTATGTGAAAACTTCTCCCCCTCACTTGGAAAAAAGTTCTTGCATGAAGAAAAACATAGGCATGTAGTTAGATAGGAATAGTCTGCATCACCCCAGATACAGCTATAGAGTTAAGATAGTATGGGTTAGAGGAGAGCCCCGCGACTCCAAGGCTAGGAAGGGTGATTATAGCAGTAAGGAGAAGGGCTCACCAGAAAAGAAAAACCCATTATTCCTTGACCCCTGCAACAGATGGGAAGCCCCTGGAATGCCAAACCCTGAGATTATGCCCTTGGTAAGGCGAACCTGGAACACCCGAGTGAGGAAGCAGATGCCTTCCATAGGATCTAGAGAATGGGGGAAAAAGCGGGAGGGGGACCCTGAATTAGAGGAACTCAAAATAGGAAGGGGGATAGGAAAACCTAGGAGAGATGGGAGGGCCTGGAATGCAAGACGGTCTATGCGGCCCAGAAAACTTATGCCAACTATCATAGAGCAACACTCATCATAGAAAACTTGGGACTGGAAAGCTATAGAGAGGCTTTGGATTTGTATTCAAGAGTTAGTCATAACTCGAGAGGACCTACGAAGAGGGGTGGTAGCGGTATCCCCTCAAATCACACTATCTCAACGGTTAAAACTCACCATTGTGTTTACATTGTGATAGGTCTAACACATAGTGAAGGGTTAATTGTAACCCAACAAATCTACCTGAAGGATCAGAGCATTAGGAAGTTGCCCAGCAAAAACTTGGCACCTAGGCGAAGCAAAAGGAATGTCAAGCAGGAAGCCAGAACAAGCAACATGGGCCAGAAAAAAGGAAAAAAATCAACAGGTGAACAAGTAAAGAAACTAGTGGACGCCTACATGCAAGCAAATTCGCAAGAAATTCGGGAATAGATTTGGAGCTGGGAACGTGACTTGAGACAAAATCTTCAAGGTAGAAACCTTCCCCTGCATGAGTGGGAATAAATGATACAAGACCCAGACACTACAAATGGCAGACAATCTCTCTATACCAGAACTTTGCAACTATACTGGATCATGAAACACATAGTCACTCGCGCTATGACCCTACATCAGGAGCACATGGAAGGAGAAGTGGAGAACCGACAGGAGCGAAACAAAGAACTGGAACACGTCAGCGGGGAAATAATGAAGGACTTGGCAACCGTCCAGATCCAAACATACAGGAACAACCTTGCTTTGGGCTGCATTGAGCAAACTCTATCTGGGCTAAAGTGGAAACTGCTTCAGCAGGGATGAGAGCTCTCAGGCCCAGGGGTAAAGTCGCAAAACAAAGGAAAGAATATGATGACCCCGGAAGAGCAGGCAACTTTTCAGATAGCTTCCTCAGATGAGAAGTAGATGTTTTATTTTTAGTATTTTTGTCTACAGTTTTTGAATGTTTATGTCTAAAAGACTAGAGAGAGGGATGTGGGAGATACAGATGTTGATGATGAACTTATTTAAGTTTTGGAATGGATACAATGTTGATCGATGGCCACCTGGTTTCCCTGGGGCAGGTGGTTGGTTAATCGTTGTGTTGGGAATGTAAATTTTGAAAAAGTAAATATAGAAAGTACTACCTTGTTTACAAAAAAAATAAAATAATAATAATAAAAAATATATAATAAATTCAATAGTGGATAATAAAACCTTTAAGCAATGTATAAAATTTCTAATTTCTCTACTGATGAAATATAAAGATTAATTTAAAATATATAAAATCAAAAAATTAATAATTAAAAAATATAATAATAAACTCAATAGTATATAATAAAATATTTTAAAATTAAAATTTCTAAAACGTAAGTTAATTAAAGATAATATTTCCAAATTTTTTTCTATGAATATAAGTATTGATTTTAAAGTATATAAAATAAATTAATTATTTTAAATATAATCAAATATTTTTTAAAAAAAATATATATAATAAAATGGTGTAAGTCAAATTATAAATGAATAGATTTTTTTCACAACATTTTTTCAAGTTAATTTTAACACTTTGATAGAGATTTTTAAAAACTTGAGTTTAAATTGTTTCATATGCATAATTCTAGTGCCCCATGAGTTTTTTTAGGATGTTGAATTTGTTTATGCATTCAAAAACATATTTTAAACAACAAAAAATTTTGAAATTGTATTGTCGAATTTTGGTGAATTTTTGAAATTATATGGTCTGATTTTGATAAATTCCAATAAAAAACTTATTTCATCAATAAATTAGACTAATCCTAATAAAATATTAAAAAACTAAAATTTCTAATATATAATATTAAAACATAAAATTTCTCATTTCTCCGTTAGTAAAATATAAAATAAAATATTAATTTTAACGTATATAAAATTAAATAATATATTTAAATATATAAAATAAATAATTATTTTAAATAAAATGAGAAGATTAATAATAAAATGTATATAAAATTTATAATAAAATAAGAAATATATAATAAATATTTATTCACATATACAATTATGACAAATATCTGTATTTTTAGTATGAATATACGTGCAAGTATAATCTTTATTATACTTGACCACCGTGTATCATTGAAAAAATTATTTAATTGGAGAAAAAATCAGTTAATTGTTTCCACTGATAATATTCTCCGTAAAATTGCAGATGGCGTTGATTGTACTATCAATCTATTGTTTGCAGATGGAGCCTGGAGGCCAACCACAAAGTCATTGGTTGCCCTGTGGCTGGACCATCCGTTAAACGAATCATTTATGAGACGTTTTGTTTGGAAAATTTTCCAGCCTTAGATTAATTTTGGTTATATTTAGAGAAAATTCAAAAAAAAAATTGTAAATCAAAGCCATAGTTGTTAAACTTCAAAATTTTAGGTGTTTAAAACGTTTTGGATGGTGTTGAATCTATTTCCACCATCAAAAACACATTTCTCTACAAGATTTTTTGAAATTATTTTGCCCAAATTCCGACCACTTTTAACCATCCAAACAATTCCTCCTCAGTAAACAACTCCATTTTTCCATAATCACTTAAATACCCAGATTCTTATTAACTGTACTGTAATTTAGTTTTTCTCTACCATGCTGGTTTATGAAATGTACTGTAACTGTAAGTTCTCTGACATACTTATTCTATTAAAATTTAATACCGTGTTTTCTTAATAGGTTTTTTTAATTGAACGTGAGGAAGTGAAATTTAATCGTAATGCTCAGAAATGAAACTTTTGTATTATTTAATAGGTTTTTTTTATTGAACAGTGAGGAAGTGAAATTTAATTGCAATACTCAGTTTACTAAATTAATGGAAGTGTATTAATAATTTTATTTAACATATTTGGTGATTATTTTAAGTTAAACATGTAACGAAAAGAATCCCAAGAAATCCAGAGTTTTGCATCCCTCAAATTGCTTGCTTACTTGTGGCTTAATAATTCAAAATTGCAACGCTATATTTATTAGATAATATCGCACTACGACCGTATAGCCGATGGACAAGGCTTATAGTTGACTATGATACTATTCGCATAGTTGACAAGCTTATTCATATTTTGTATAGAATAAATTAATTTTAAAAGTGATTTAGTTTTTTAATAAATATCATTACTCTGGGTAG
>APFE031469739.1:80624-133947 GCA_000404065.3 Pinus taeda
AATATTTATTCACATATACCATTATGACAAATATCTGTTTTTTACCCTGAATATACGTGCAAGTATAATCTTTATTATATAGGCATCTGGAAGCATTGACCACCGTGTATCATTGAAAAAAATGATTTAATTGGAAAAAAAATCAGTTAATTTTTTCCACTGATAGTATTCTCTGCAAAATTGCAGATGGCGTTGAGTGTACTATCAATCTATTGTTTTAGAAAAGGATTTGGCGTACGCTTCGAATCCCTGAGCTAATAATGACTGACCATGGACCCTAGCCTGTGTTTTAAGTGTGAGTTTTTGATAAAAAATCTTATTTATTTTTCAATGTAATTTGTTTACAATTTGATAAGGATTTATTGAAATCACAAGTTTGATTAGAAAACTTTATACAATATAAATGCTTAAAAGAATTCAGGGTGCCAAATTTATATATGCAATCAAAAAACCAATTTAAACAACATAAATCAAGATTTCATCACAAAACCTTTTACAATCCCCTGGGTTACAACCCCTTCCACTCTCTTCACACCAACTGTACTTCTTTCACCCGAATAAGAATTTATTCTAAGTTTGAAAGCCTTTCTGTAATATAAGTGCTTCGAGTTGGAGTATTCAGTGAATGGTCTTCTGTAATTTCATTTTAACTATTTTGGGTGTGGTCTAAAAGCACAGAGACAACGGTCACCACATTTCAAGAAAATTTGTAGAGGTAGTGTTTGAATCGTATTTTTTATGGTGGAAATGGATTCAGCACCATCAAAAACCTCTAGCACACCTAAAATTTTGAAGTTTAACAATTATAACTTGAATCTACAAAAATCCTTGTCAGATTTTTTCTAAATATAACCAGAATTTCCATAAACTACAGCATTTTTCCATGACAATCAAGTACCCAAATTCTTCTTAACTGTAATGTAATTTAGTCTCTCTGCCATGGTGGTTTATGAAATGTATTGCAATGCTCAGACTATTGAAACTTTAATATTTTTTAATAAATTTTTTTTAGTAAACCCTGAAGAAGTGAAATTTAATTGTAATACTCAGAATGTTGAAACTTTCATGTTACTAAATTAATAAAAATGTATTAATAATTTTATTTAACATATTTGGTGATTATTTTGAGTTAAACCTATAAAGAAAAGAATCCCAACAAATCCAGAGTTTTGCATCCCTCAAATTGCTTACTAACTTGTGGCTTAATAACTGCAACGCTATATGAATATTTATTAGATAATATCGCACTTTGACCGTATAGCTGATGGACGAGGCTTATAGTTGACTATGATACTATTGGCATAATTACCACAACCTTATTCAGCTTATTCATATTTTGTATAGAATAAATTAATGTTAAAAGTGATCTAGTTTATATTTGTATAGAATAAATTAATGTTAAAAGTGATCTAGTTTTTTAATAAATACCACCAATCTGGGCAGATCTGAAATAATGATAAAATGTTTTATAACAGTTCTTACTAAACTAATTGCAATCTTCAACGTTTTATGATTTGGCCAATTAAATTTAAGCCCAAAACACACTAAAATCAGTAATGCTATAGAGAGTTTCATAAATTTTTCAGGCAAGCAATACAAATCTATTTAAATAGTGAATTATTTCCATTGTCAAATAGAGGTTTTCAATTACAAGTAAAAGTAAGAAAGGTGTAATGTGTTTAAGTGTCGTGCTAATTTATGTTGAATATTTTGGAAATTATTTTTTTTTTTAATTAAAAATTTTAAATATTATATATTTGGGCTTATTTAATTATTTATATCTTCAAACTTTTATTTAATTATTTAAATTTAAATTTATATTTCAATTTCAATTTTAAAGTAAATACAATTATAAAATGCATTATAATTTTCAAATAATTATTAAATCAATAAATAATAAAGTAATATCAATTAAAAATAAATATCAATTAATTATATGAACCCCGAGACTATATTTATTAACCACATTTCTTAATATATCTATACTAATTTATTAGTAATCACATTTTAATTTTGATTCCAAAATCTCACTTTCAATTACACATTTATATTTTTTATGTGAATTTTTTTATTGTTAAATGGTTGAAATCATAGACCAACTTCAAAGTTATCTCTTATTAAAATGATGACAATTTTAGTCAACATACTTGTGGACTAGATTCAAAATTTATTGATAGAGTTCCCACCAACTTGTCACAAAATGAAATGTTCTTATTTGAGTGGTCTAAAGAGGCGGAGGAATTCCCTGGACGGCCAAAAGTGGTCGGAATCCAGGTAAAAAAATTTCAAAAAATCTTGTAGAGACCGTGTTTGAATTTTTGATGGTGAACATGGATTCAGCACCATCAAAAACGTCCAAAACACTTAAAATTTTGAAGTTTAACAAATATAATTTGGATTTACAAAAAACCTGGCCAGAATTTCTCTAAATATAACCAAAATTTCTATAACTTTCCAGGCAACTCCTCCACCTCGTTAAACTAGTAGGACTGTATACACAGGAATTTGATGGTGACGATTCTTTATCGAATGTAAGGTGTCTGGCAGTACATGGCCCCAGTTGCTTTCTCACTGGTGGGACAGACGGTACCGAGGAGCCCTAGTTCTGAATGAAAAAATTGACTCCCTGGTTGTTGGAAGTCAGAGAACCGTGGATAAGGTGAGGAGTTTGGTACAACTAAATAAAGAAATTGACTCCCTGGTTCTTGGAAGTCAGCGAACGTGGATAACGTGAGGAGTTTGGTACAACTCCCTGGTTCTTGGAAGTCAGCGAACGTGGATAACGTGAGGAGTTTGGTACAACTAATTGAAGAAATTGACTCCCTGGTCCTTGGAATTCAGCGAACCGTAGATAACGTGAGGACTTTGGTACAGTTCGTTCTCCTTCAAACATTATCAATACATTACTGTATAAATTCTAGAGTCATATCCAAATTGGATGGATACAGACCAGTGGTTTCATGACATTGAATAACATTATTTAACGTAGTGTTGAAGAGGGATTTCAGACCTTAAGTCATTTGTGTGCACATATCGTCCTCTGTTATGGAAGAAGGGCAGCTCTGTAGTCCTCTCGTCCAAAATGAAACCGATAGAAGCAGCGAGAATGATTTGTCGGCAGCTACCAGCAGAGGATCGTTTTGGTTGGAGTCGAAAGCCATATGGGGCATTGCGGTGGCGGCTATCGTCAGTCGAGTAGCAACCTCCGGATTAACTGTGATTACGCAGGCATTCGTGGGGCACATAGGTGACTTGGAACTAGCAGCGTTTTCTTTGGTGGTGGGTCTCATTGTAGGCTTCGACTCTGGCATCATGGTGAGTATGACCTTTTAAGTTTTTATTTGTTCTAATCTGATTTTTTTTCTGACACAACGAAATTCTAATCCGGATAGGCACATTAATAATATATATTTTTGGTTTTTCCACAATAATATTAGTTATATTCTAGAGAAAAACCACTCGTAGCAAGTTATTTTTCATGTAAAAATTATTTCCAAAAAAAGCCATATCAATCTAGATAAAATTATAAGCTTGGTAGCGAGAATAATAGCCACTCCTCTTACCCAACATATATGATGAAAAAGTTGATGACTTACCCAACCTGTATGCACGGTTATGCCCACCTCACTCAGCTTCACCTGTGTTGTTGTAAATTCTACCTGGTATTTAGAATCATGTATATAATTTGTGTAACAAACAGGGTTGTAGGGAGAAATTGCTGTTAAGTGTATGTTTTGTGCTATTAATTTTGCTTCAACCGATAGGAATGGCGTTATGTATATAATTTGTGCACCAAACAGGGTCGCAGGGGAACTGCTTTTAAAACTTAAATGTATGTTTTATACGTTATTATTTTTTGAACAGCTAGGAATGGGCAGTGGGCTTGCAACTCTTTGTGGGCAAGCTTTTGGAGCAAATAAACACCACATGCTCGGAATATATCTCCAACGCTCTTGGATTGTACTCCTGGGATTCGCAGTGCTTCTTCTTCCCCTGTTTCTCTTTACAACCTCTATTCTTAGGCTCCTGGGACAGCCTGAGGATGTCGCTCAACTATCTGGGAGAGTAGCATTGTGGTGCATTCCGCTTCACTTTTCATTTCCATTCTACTATGCCATTCGGAGATATTTAATTTCACAGAGAAAGAACAGTATCATAGCATGGTCAGCTGCAGTGGGAACAGTTGTCTCCGTTCTGTTAGATTGGCTCTTTGTCCTGAAGTGGAATATGGGGCTCAATGGCGCACTTGCCTCACTAGACATTGGGTGGTGGATACCTGCCATTATCCAATTCCTGTATGTTACCTGTGGAGGGTGTCCACTCACATGGCCTGGATTTTCCAGGGAAGCCTTTTACGAACTTTGGCCATTTCTAAAACTATCTGTTTCATCTGGTGTCATGTTATGGTGAGTAATTTTGAGCTCTGTTTCATCTGATGTCATGTTATGGTGAGTAATTTTGAGCTTCGTAGAACGTATTTACGTGAGTAGCTTATGCATTGGGATTTCTAATGTTTTCCATTGTTGTGAACAGCTTGGAGCTTTGGTATTACAGAATTTTGGTTCTGATGACAGGACAAACAAAGAACACAGAAGTTATGGTTGATTCACTCACTATTTGGTATGCAATTTGGTTTTTTGATATCCTTCTTTATATGATACAGAAAACACCATTAACATTAATTGCTTTATATGATACAGAAAACACCATTAACATTAATTGTGAAAAATGATGTGGTAGTAATCTACCCTATGAAATCAACTCAGTGTACACTCTGAAATGGCCATGAGTCAAGTGAGTGTTGATCATGAAATGGATATATAGGTTACTGTTGATGGAGGTAGCAATCCACGGCAATGCTTATTTATCAATCCATAGCATATTTATCAATGCGGTCGGGTTCCAACCAGCGTCCTTTATAAAATAAGTATATAAAGAAATATTGATATTGGAAGCAATTCGTATATTTAACTAGTGTCTTTTATAAAAATACGTATATAAAGAAGTATGTTTTTGGACTTTTAGGAGAAGTCTCAAATTGTTGGGATTTTATTGGGGACTTGGGGATTTGCTAGCCGTTCTCAAAAAGATCAGACAGATTTCAGGGATGTTTTGGGAAGGTTTTAGGGATAATCCAACCACATAGTTTCAGTTTTGACAATTATGAATATTGATGATTGAACAATATGATCATTTTTCCCATTATGTTTTTTGGAATGTATTGAATTAAATTTTTTTGTACAAGTTGCAGCTCAAAAAACGGGTTTTATATGATGGGTTTCATTTTGAATTTCTAGTGATTTAGATATTGGTTTTCAATCGCAAAATTACAAAAAACACTCTTTATGTCAAGAAAACATAAAATACAGTGTTCTTTCCTAGGATCATCTCACTTTTACATATTGTATGTGGTTTTGGAGGACTCATTCAAGTTCAGTGCTTCCATCATCCCAACCCCAATTATCGTGAAAACAATCAAATAGTTGTGAATTGGATTGAGTACTAAATGTGTAAATAAATTCCTATTAAGCCCCCTTCTTAATCTGAAATATGAATTTAGTATGGGAAACCTATTGAAAAGAGAATTCCTTTTGTGTTTAACATAGTCATCATTAACAAGAAAGGGCTCATGTCTAATGACCAATAATGAAATGTAAATCAACCCCTTTTCAAATTGTTTGAAATTTTAATTGACAAGTGTAAAAATTGTGCATAATTCTAACTTGAAATAACTATAAATGTTAATATTGAATTTTATATATATATATAACCATCCTAAACTCCCCTTCTCTTAAAAATTTGAGAGTGCCATCTTGAACTCCCCTTCTCTTAAAAATTTGAGAGTCCGCTCTGGCCATTCCGAAAACTAGTCTCTTGTTACAGGGAAAAGAATTAGATTATCCATTAAAAAAACTTGGAAACAATTGTTTGAATTAATTTTGATATATTTTAAAATCTTAACTATAAGAATTAGTTGAGCAATTGATTTTATTAGTTGAACAATTGATTTTGTTTCTGTTTTATAATAGTCTTAAAATCTGCATAAAAAGTATATATATCCTATATATGTTGAAATTGTTGAGTGAGTGGTAAATCCAAAAGTTAAATATGCTAATTATAATCCAGTCAAATTTGTCAAATTTATGTAACTCATATTGTTTGTATATGTCAAATTGTGTTTCTCCTCTCCGCCTCACCAACATAGAGCAATCAAATTTACCAAGTTAAATTTAATTATTGTGCTTAGTTTTTTTTTTTTTTTTAAGCTATAACAGAATAAGAGCTGGCATTCAAATCAAAGTATATTCTGCCTGAATACCTTACCCTTACAGCTTGAACATCAACGATTGGGAGTTGTCTATACCGCTTGGCTTTTTCGCTGCAACCAGGTAATTCCCTTAATCTTTAAACTGCGGCTTTCTAGTAAAGACTGATACAATAGAAGCCCCAACATCTGTTGAAGAGCACCCTTACATTCCCTTGAACTGTTGGATGCAGTGTGAGGGTGGCCAACCAACTTGGAGCTCAGAATCCCCGTGGAGCCAAATTTTCTATACTTGTCTCAACAGCCTATTCCTCTATTATAGGAATTGTCATTTTGGTGCTTCTGCTGCTTTTCCGCAGTGATTTGGGTTATTTGTTTACAAACAGCACTGCAGTGCAAGAGGCTGTTGCCAAATTGGCCATCTTGTTAGGATGCACAATCATCCTCAACAGTGTACAGCCGGTTCTCATCGGTAAACTGCATATCACAACCTCTTCAAATGGATGTTATGAGATTTATAATCCTAGTTTTTTTAATGAATTTATAGTCTTAGGTTGGAGATGAAGTTCTTTATTAATTGATTTCTGAGCTTGTGTTTTTATTTCCAATCAGGCGTGGCGGTTGGATTAGGAAAACAGTATATTGTTGCTTATGTAAACATTATATGCTACTATTTAATTGGTCTTCCATTTGGGCTGATATTGGGTTTTGTGTTTCATTTAAGTATAATGGTGAGTACACTTTACTCCGAGAATAACTGTTTATCAGTTTCCATGGATGTAAATCTTATTTTGGCATGGATATGAATTTGTAATATTATATTTATATTGTTTCATATGTTTTCAATACTGGTTGGTTGCAGGGGATTTGGATGGGAATGATTTGCGGAACTGCCATTCAAACCATTGTCCTCGTATTTATGACATGGAAAACAAATTGGGAGAAAGAGGTAAGTTTTTTTTCTCTTATTTTAGGTTAACCATTATATTTTTTAAATCAAACTCTGTATAAAGAGCAGAAGCCATGAGAATAAATGTATCTCCTTCGTTGTTGCATAACCGCTTGTATTAAGTATTATTTTTTTTAATTTTTCCTGATTTTGATTTTCAGGTGATGCAGATCAATCATCAAGTGACAACAATGTCGGCAAGAGCATCTTTACCAGACGAATAAATCAGTATCAAGATGTTTTATAATGAATTTATGTGGGAATTTTAATTGTTTTTATTTTTATTTTATTTTTGGAAATTTATTTGTTTTTTATTTTTCTAATTTCATGATATAATATTTGGTAACCATATCAATTTTTATGGTTTTAAAATATTTTTAATAACTCACAAGTTTTTAAAAGATTGATTTTTTTAATATTTAATCTATATAATTTAATAATTCAAATTTATCATTACAATAATATTTAATCAAAATTTATGTTAAAGAGAAAAAATATTTAAAAATAAATATTGATTAAAATTTCACTGTAAACATATCATTTTAATCAGTTTTAATTAATATATTCAATAATATTTAATCAAAATTTAAATGAAAAGATTTGGGATGGGTGACTTTTGGGAAAGTTTTGGTAATGCAAGTTCTAGAAGTGATGATTTATGCACTGTGATTCATTTCACTAGTTTCAATCTCACTTCTTCACTCTTGTGAGTATCATTGGATGCAATGAGGTTTAAGTGAATTATTCAAAATCATGAGAAATTAGTGAATTACGACTATCTCTCATGGAAATGGTTATAGATGAATGACTTACTCAACTCAGTTAAATCCCAAAAATGATATCTAATATAATGGACTGGGAAAACCCCTATACTTAAATTCCAAAGAGTGAAGAGAACTCTACTTGAATGGTTCATGAGGCACAATACTTGCTAAGGTTTTGCAAATGGGGTAGCAAGCTAAGTCAGCTTGATTGTGGGGAAAAAATCTGGGATGGGTGATCTCTTGGGAAGTCCTGGTTACCGGGTGCAAGCCCCAGAAGTGATAATTGACGCTATGTGATTCATTTCACTAGTTTCAATCCCATTTCTCATTACCCAATGCAATGAGTGCTAAGTGAACTATTCATAAATCATGAGAAATTAGTTAGTTAGGCCTACCTCTCATAGAAATGGTCATAAATGAATGACTTAATGTAGTTAAATCCCAAAAAATGATACATAAGAAAAACATGTAAACTTCACTATTTTATTTTATGTTGATTAAAATTATGATTTATTTACTATAGATTTAGATTCTAAATCTCAAAACACCTCACTTTCACTTTCAGATTGCAAGACCGCTTTAAATGTATTTGAATATTCAAATAAAATCGAATTGTCATTATAAATTATTATTTATATTGTATTTACAAAATGTTCAGATGGTAGGACAAGTTTAGATGTATTTGAATATTCAAATAACACTGCTTTGAATTGTCATTATAAATCATTATTGAAATTAACACTATTGTGAAACAGGTGCTGGAAAAAGCCAAAAGAAGTGTGGGAGGAAAAAGTATGCATTTTTTGTTCTTCTGGAAAAGTGGAAATAGAAAAGCATTTCATTTTAAAATGTGAGGCCTTCAAATACAACAAGGAAATTTATGCAGATATGCTTCAGCAAAAGTGGAAACGCACAAACATTTTGTTTTAAAATGTGAGGCCTTTTGGGATAATCGAGGGGTGGGGTGGGTGGCGTTTGTCGAGAAGCTTAGAGCATTTATTGTGAAGCTTCACAGAAAAAGGACCAAATACATTAAGCAAGTGAAGAAGAAATTTGTCCTATAGGTTATCTTTAGCCTAGTGAACGTTAAAATAATTTATTTATTTATTTACAAAATGTTAAGGGAAATGTGCCTTTGAAATTTGTTTTTTAAATATTTAAATTAAGTTTTATTAAAAGTGTAATTACAATTAGGTAAATTAATTAAAAATTTATTGAAATTATATTTTGTAAATATTATAATTAAATTAGTTATAAATATTTATATAATTTTATATATTTTAAAATTATAAAAATTTATTAATTCACAATATTTTAAAAAATATCAACATCATATTTTTAATTATGAAAATAGGCATTTTAAAATTAAACATATTCTTTTGAAAATCAATTTAGGTGGTCATTAAAGAAATAATCCAGGAGTTTGTGGAGAAGCTAAGAGCATTTATTGTGAAGCTTCACAAAAAAAATGCCGAATAAGCAGACGAAGAAGCAATTTGTCCCATAGGCTGTCTTTCGCCTCCTGAAGGTTAAAATAATTTATTTATTTCTTTACAAATTGTTTAAGGGAAATCTGCCTTTGAAATTTGTTTTTTTAAATATTTAAATTGAGTTATATTAAAAGTGTAATTAGAAGTAAATTAATTAAAAATTTATTGAAATATATTTTGTAAATATTATAATTAAAATTAATTATAATATTTATAATTTTATATATTTTAAAACTATAAAAAATTATTAATTCACAATACTTTTAAAAAAAAATATCAACATCATATTTTTAATTATGAAAATAAGGCATTTTAAAATTAAACATATTCTTTTGAAAATCAATTTAGGTGGTCAATTAAAAAAATTAAAAAAAGTCAACAAATCTTCATCTATCTTAAATTGAAAAAAAAACCTTCCATAATCATACACAAGGCATTTTTTTAAGACAAAAGAAATCTTGTCTTAAAAAATCACTTTATCTTGTCTTAAAAAGTCATTTTTAGTTATTTTACTTTAATAGTACAACTACATTAAAAATATTAATATAGCCAAAGGCTTCACAAATATAACAAAAAAAACATTACTAGCACAACACATTAAAAATATTGATGTGGTTGATATAGATGAAGGCTTCATAAATATAACAAAAACGATTATTGCAACAGGAAGAATGTCTTACCAATGCACACATTTATGTGATTAACCATGTATAAAATGGTCCATGTATTAAAAAAGGAATTACACATCTTATTTTAAAATTGACCATTTTGCTCAATAAATTTGCTTATATATAAATGCATGTTATAAATAATAATGAGGAATTTATCATGCAAGAACTTAATAGAATTGTAATAATCTTAGATTCCTAGGAAATTGGTGGGTGGGAAGCCATTTGGCATGAATCTAATTTTTTAAATTCAATTTATTAAAAGTAATGGACCATTTTGCTAAATAAAATTTGTTTATATATAAATAAATTTTATAAATAATAAGGAGGAACTTATCATGGAAGAGATCATTAAAATTGCAATAATCTCAAATCCCTAGGAAATTGGAGGGCATGGAGTCATTTGGCACGAATCTAATTTTATAAATTTAGTAAAAATAAATGCAAACTAACAAACTGTAAAACACTATAGACCGTTATTAGCATGAAGACTAACCATATGTTAAGCATATTCCCTTGAGAGCCACTTGGCACGAATATAATTTTTTAAATTTATTAAAACTTAATGCAACTTAACAAATTCTGTAAAACACTACAAAAATATTTTAAGACAGCTTTATATTTAAGACAAAAATAATGAGACAAAAATATTTTAAGACAAATTATTTAAGACAAAATTTTATATTTAAGACAATGACCAGAGAATGGAAATTAAGACAAACCCATTTAAGACAGTTAACAATGAAAACAAAAACATATCAATTTAAGACAATATTATCTAACACCTACAAAATTGACTTTGAGAGTGTAAGTTGGCTAGCGTGCATGCTACTACAAGCTATTATTTTACTTACTATTCATGTTATCTTATAGAAAGACACCAATTTTTTGGGCTCTTCCTTCTGTGGGGGTAATCGACTCTCAAGAACGCGACAATTTTCACAAGATTTTTCGGACATCAATTTCTCTTTTATGTCTTCTCCTAATACAATTAGAAGAAATTGTTTGTGGTGCATGCTACTACAAGCTATTATTTTACTTACTATTCATGTTATCTTATAGAAAGACACCAATTTTTTGGGCTCTTCCTTCTGTGGGGGTAATCGACTCTCAAGAACGCGACAATTTTCACAAGATTTTTCGGACATCAATTTCTCTTTTATGTCTTCTCCTAATACAATTAGAAGAAATTGTTTGTGGTGCATTCGGAAAGTTTGCACAGAAATTTCATGATTCAATTCAAGACACCAATTTTTTGGGCTCTTCCTTCTGTGGGGGTAATCGACTCTCAAGAACGCGACAATTTTCACAAGATTTTTCGGACATCAATTTCTCTTTTATGTCTTCTCCTAATACAATTAGAAGAAATTGTTTGTGGTTGCATTCGGAAAGTTTGCACAGAAATTTCATGATTCAATTCAAGATAATTATATTTTTAATTTTTTAAAATAGATATTCAAACCACATGAAATTTAACCATATCAGTTTCTTTCTTTTATATTATATTTTTCATTTTCATTAATTTATTTGAAAATTATATTAAAAATTACATAAAAGTAAGGAATGAAGATAATTTGATTTCAAAACAATTACAATATATGCCACATTCTAAAAATGTATAATATAAATAGATAAAAAACATATTTTTTTGGTTGCCTAACTCATAGGATTTGAACTTGGATCCCATACTTTTACATATATGTTCATACAGGGTGATTGTCAATTCCGTTGCATTCCATGAGCTTTTTTTTTTTCTTGCCATGAAATTAGAATTTATATATATATATATATATCTCAAATTGTTATATATATAGATAGAAATCCAAAAAAATTAAAAAACAAATTCATCAATATATGCATTTTAAATCTTCTTTTAAATTCTATTCTTGCATGTCTTATACTCACATCTCAATTTTGTTTTCACTATTGAACAAATATATTTTTTTATTAGGATGAGAGAAAATTTGGGCAAATCAATCCGAAGGGATCACATCCCACGGACCAAACTATCAAGGTCTAACCCCATGGGCATTGAGTAGAATTGGCTAGTGACCTCCCAATTAGTGAGGTACTTAGCAACAAGAACTCGACCAATTGAGCTAACCCTTGGGGTTTTTAATATTAAACCAATATATCAAAGAGATAAATAACAATAATTTATTTATTTCTTAGATAGTATTTTAGTAGTTAAGTTTTTTCTTATTGTAAAAAAACTTTCTACTAATCTTGAATTTTATTGTATTTTATTTTATTTTTTAATTTTTATTTTTTACAAAATGCAATTTAGTCTTTTTTTATATTAATTTTATTGTTACTATAAGATTTTTGGTAAACATTTCATCTAGTAATTAGAAAACCATGAATGCATTATTAAGAAACCAAGTAATATTAGTAATTGATAACATTTCAAATTAAGGGATAACGACTATTGATTTATCTTCCTCACTAAATATATATATATATATTATATATTATATATATATATATATATGTATGTATGTATGTATGTATGTATGTATGTATGTATGTATGTATGTATGTATGTATGTATGTATGTATATAAATAAATTATGGAGGTTGAAAGAGTACCTCTAGCATAAGCTTTAATTTAATCTAAAAATCGATTGTCATGCCCCTATACTCACCCACATCGGAGGCTGAATTAATGCACCTAGATGTCTCATTACTATAGGTTTGTGGTGCATCATGACTCATTTCATCTCATCGATTTTCTCAATCTGAAACTACGTGATTCCATACTACACTTCACTTTTTGTATTTCACGATTATTAAAATTCATAAATTTAACACTTATTGAAGTATGTAAATAATCATTCCATATAATTATGCCTTAACATAACCAATATGAAAATGATATGAATGAAAGTAATCTTATAGAATCAACAACCCAACTGGACTAACAATTGTCAAAAATTCAAACGTGTTACAACCAAGTGAACTCTAGTGTTGTATAGCGATTTAAAAATTATAAGAGCACACAATTCATACAAACCTATCCCCAAATTTCCTATTTGATTTACTCCCATCGATCACAACATTGTCATAGATCAAAATCGTTTCACTTGATAGAAATAATAAGTACTCTCGTATGCATGCAATGTATGAAGAGTTAAGTTAGGTGAAGGAAAAGAAAAATGTCGATTTATGTTAAAGTGAAGTTAGAAAAGTTTAGTTAAAGCGTCAATTCATAGTTTGCATGAGGAAAAGAAAGTTAGAGTTTTCATGATTCCATATTTAGAAATTTTAGTGCTTGTATACTCATGGTTGGGTCATTGTAATGTGAATTAAGAGAGAATAGTAGCAACTCAGCGGATGTACATGAGAGAATAATTAATGAATAGAAATTATTTATTTAAGAAGAAGCTTGTGTACTTATTTGTCTTGTGTTTGTATATTTATCTTTGCCTCTAAATAACAAGTGGTAACAGAGCAAGGTTTAACAAGGTTTCAAAGAACCAAAGGAGTTAAGAAGGTTATGAGCTACTTCCACTA
Organism: Pinus taeda; assembly: GCA_000404065.3. Taxonomy (NCBI): domain Eukaryota; kingdom Viridiplantae; phylum Streptophyta; class Pinopsida; order Pinales; family Pinaceae; genus Pinus; species Pinus taeda. The sequence continues at coordinate 94,274 of APFE031469739.1, forward strand.
AGAGCCGTGCCTATTGTGAGTAGCCTGCAAATCGATGTTTGCATCCATTGGTCCATAATAGAAACTATAGCTCGTTGAGAGTTTGTAAACCTAACCACTTAAATATTAGGGCCAGTAGCCTATAGAGCCACCACCATATCAACTGGAAAGAGCCACTGCCACTAACCAAAGAAGGAGTCTCCACCATAAACTGTAGCCATGAACCTCCATAAGAATCTGCGTAGAAGAGCTTAGCAAAGTTGCTAGTAGTTATTTGGAACCACCGTTAAAGTGAAGGTTAAAATGTTTAGTTTTAATGATAATCAAGTGTACGTGATGTTCATTTCTAGAAGGCTGACACAATAAGGAAAGAAGACAAAACGCAAAAGACAAAAGAAGATGATAGTCATGGGTCAAAAGGCAAGATTGAAGCAAACCGAGAAATGAATTTGAAAGGAAGAGCCAAAGTGTTCGAAGATCTCATAGAGGTTCTCACCATAATCTAGGAATCTAAAAGACAAGTAGACGAAGTAGAACAATTCGAGGGTGAATGGATCAAGATAGATCTGGTAACACTTCCAAAATTTACTAGTAAAAAAATTAATTTTTGGGAACTATCAAAATGAAGAAAAAAATTCAATGTAAAGAGTCAATTAAGTATCGATCTAATAACCCATATGATGAAGTATGTGATGCTTTATTATTGGATCTTATAAAACCTGCATTGGATGAGAAATCATTGTGCAAGGCAGCAAAAGGTACATCTTCCTAGGAAGCATGGAAGACCCATGGAAGTAGAATTTGGTATGAAGGAAAGTGACATAAAGTAGCAAATTTTGTTACAGTTTGTTGAAGAATCAACATAAAGTCTATTACAGATATGAGAGTAAATGAGAAAGAATCTACGAGGAAAATAAATCTTGGAGAATCCCACTAAAATGGGGATGATGGCCATAAAGACTATAAAAGTGAAATCCATCATGCAGACATGCATTGGATGAAGAAGACACATAAAAGATTGCAGTGAGAAGTTGGAGCCTCTACATGTGAAGTAGAGCAAGAGTGCATAGATGCTCGAGAACTCCATAGTAACATGGATGGTGAAGTTGATGGTGAATCCCACTATGACAAAACACATGTCAGTGGTGACTATAAAGTGAGTTGTGAATTGGTGAATCCAATAGTAGACCTTGTTGATGATGGTGAAGTTTCTAATAAAGAAGTGAATAACATGTATGATCTAGTTGGTATGGTTATAGTTGATGATGACCTCTTTACATCAGATTTTGAGGCATTTAAGTTTGAGAATAACAAATACAATTTTTCATATGAAGTAATGGTTTGTATATTTGAAAGTTCATCTCTCATGAATCCAACAACAAATGATGAATTTGGCAAAGTTGAAATTATTAATGAGCACACACATGCTCAAATATCTCACAACAGAGTGGATGAAAATTATGTTGATGAAATTTGTGGTCTCTTTTTGAAACAAGGACTGACTATAGAAATATGGAAAGTGTTAGCACTCAGAATGAACTTTAAGGCTAAGAAAAGGCAATTTCGAGGTAACCACGGACCAAGCTTCAATCTGGCATCTAGCCCTGCCAGACCAGAGAGGACTCTCTCTTTGCCAACACAACGCGGCTGTGATAAAATCTTAGGCTATCTATGGAGTATGGGAATTTGTTTGAAAAGTTTTGGGTCGAAACAACAAGAGAAAGGACGATTAGACTATGGAGTCGATGCCAATTTCTGCCGACAAACTTGGGGCAAAGTAAGTGCCATGTTCAGCCAGATAAAGATTGTGAATGTGAGGAGAATAGGGGAGAAATCTTGCTTCCCTGCAGGCATCAAACAAGGGATGGATCTACACCTACAATTTTAGGTGAAAGAGAATCATGAGGTTACTCAACAGGTCATCTAGCAAAGGATGAATTCTGCAAAGACAACCATTACATCTAACAGAAAAATCATCATGAAAGGAGCATCATAGGGGATGAATTACCAACACATCTCTTGGATAATGTTGTAACAAGGAATAAAAAACAAAATATGTAAGAGAGTTACATGAAAAACATACTAAACAATAACACTATGATGGATCCCCAGTCCAAAGGGCAGAAAACTGATTTATTAAAATGATATTCAAGAAAAATTTACACAATGCCAAGCAGCCTATCTACTGCCAAAATCCAACCTCTAACTATGAAATTCATAAAATATACACATTTTCTCATCCCTATACTGAGGGAATTGAGCTCAACCATCTTCTTCAAAATAGAATCAGTTACATTAAACTTGGATCGAATTTCTGAAAAATAGGTGTTGAAGATGAACTCGTATCTCCTAAACCATAGCACATATTACAAAACGGAAAGATGTTTTTGTAGATAAGGTCATGTTGGAGAAAAACCTCTATCAAAATTTGGAAATTCGTTTCTAGTTGCTCGCAATCTGTGCCCCAAATCATCTCTAAAACAGAAAATCATTAAAAATTTAAATCTATGAAAATGAGCTGTAAAGATCTAGTCACATATCAAAATTCATGACACGTGTGAATAAATTGAAAGAGGTTTTTGTTATATGGCTCATGGTTAACAAAAAACTCTTTGAGTTTCTCAAAATTACTTTCCATCTGTTGTAAAATGACACCGTACTAAAATGACTAAAACAGTAAAATAACTACAAAATTTGTTTTGTTTTAATGTAGGCTTCAAATATGATTGTATATCTCCCACATAGTAATACTTGTGCATAAACGGAAGGAGGTTTCTATTATTTGGTATGTGATGGACAAAAGCCTCTTTCACTTTTGTAAAATTCCTGTCCAAACTGATTTTGTTGTAAACTTTTCCCTGTGTGCAACAACTGACCTCAAAACATGCATAACCAAGAATCAATCATTCATTTCGATCATATCTTCTAATCCGGGAGCCAGTTACAGGAGTGTGATATACCGTTGAAAATATTTTTCCGAGCTCCTTTTGATGAACATACTTAGGATATGATTTGAACTGAAACTCGTGTGCAAAACATCTATGAAAGCCAGACATAGTAAGAGCCCAATTTGATCCTTGGTGATAGGCTGCGAAGACTGGAACTAAGAGAAAGTGTCATGTTTGATGGAGAATTGAAGGTTGAAACTAATATTGTAGTAGCAAGTTATGAAGCAATAGTTAGAATTTATCATGAAGTAGTGCACAATCTAGTAGCAATTGATGATTAGGAAGAGGATAAAGTGATTCATGGGTTTTTGATGAGAATATCCACTAATAGCGTAACAATGGAAGATAGTCTCAATGTAGTTGAAGGGGCAGAGAATAAATAAGAAGAAGAGAAAAATCTCATTGTAGAGAATAATGAAGATGTCTTTAACATTGATTTTGATTTTGCAAGTAGACATGACAACACTCTAGGTATAATTATATTTGAAAGAGAAGATGAAGAAAAAGATGTAGGAAAGGGCATGGAATTTTCTGAAGAAGAAGAAGAAAGCATTGAAACGACCTTTCAACAATCGAGTCAAGAAGAGATAAAATTATACTATCAAGAAATATGGAGTGGAAGAAGCATGGCAAAGTTCATAGTTTGAAAATGAAGAGTAATGGTAGTAGTCAATGAGTGAATGAATCTTTCAAGAGGAAGCTATAGAAGATAGGCTCTAAAAGCCTAAATTGTTTTTTAAAACAAATATAAAAGAAGTCAAAGCAAAATTGTAGTAGCAACAAGTGAAGAAATATGGAGCTTACATCAATAAAACACAACTGAAAATAAAGAAGTTTCAAGGGTATAGAATATGGAAGAAATGAAAAAGAAAAAATTGCATTATAGAAATGATTTTGAGTCAATTTTTTATTGCAAGTGTAGCTTGCATAGTTGAGTCACGCTTAAGTTAAGGTTGAGTCATATGGTCATAATTAAGGGGTAATTTTAGAAATAGTAATTACTCTCGTATGCATGCAATGCATGAAGAGTAGATTTAAAGTAAGGAAAGGAATTCGAGTCTAATATTAGAAGTCAAGTGAGCCAGAGTTAGAAGGTTAATTCATTGTCTAGAAAAGATGAGTCAAGAAAAAGAAAAATGTTGAGTTAAGTTAAAGGAATTTAGAAAAGTTTAGTTAAAGCATGAATTCTTAGTTTGCATGAGGAAAGGAAAGTTAGAGTTTGCATGATTCTATATTTAAAAAGTTTGTTGTTTATAAACGTGTGGTTGGACCATTGTATTGTGAAGAAAGTAGAAATAATAGTTGTAGCTCGGTGGATGTATATGAGAGAATAATTAATGAATATAATTCTTTGTTCAAGTAGAAGCTTGTGTATTTATTTGTCTTGTGTTTGTATGCTTATCTTTGCCTCTGAATAACAAGGACTTATCTCCCTATACTTTGTCATGTAAGAATATTATACCATGACTTGTGCAATGACCCACCCAATCATGCCAGACATTGGGTGATTGTACACTATCCAAACCCATATAAACTTATGCATATTCCCTCCGACTCCTCCACCAACTCTTCATCTCACGTTAGCACTTATAATCCAAATGTTACTTGGTTGTTGCCTTAGCCAACTCTCTTGTCTCTTTTACAAGCAATCATTCCAAATTGAAGAAGGTTGTATTCTTCCATTTCGAATGGGTCAATTTTCCATATTACATAATTTTCCCAAATGATAATTTAGACCAACCTGTCTCAATAGTCATTTTTGCTCCTTTATGCTCACCTGACTCGTGTACTATCCTGCCATGTCCACTCTAGCTTATTCAACTCATTCTAATGGGTGCCTCTCTACATGCTTGCATGCTACCCTCGTTTGTTCATCCCGTGTGCTACACATTACCCTTGTCTTTAGATTAGACTTGTTCAATCATCTTGTGTGAGCTCGTTGATGCTTCACATGCCATAAAAAGGAAAACATTGTTAAAAATATGAAACTGCGGTCAAATTCCACTTTGGACTACTCATTTGATGGAGATTATGATGTCATTAGGTTCCTCTTTTCAAGAGGACCAAAATTGACATAAATATTACCTCGTTCAGACAAGTAGAAGTTGGTTTTAATTTTATGCACCCACTCATGGATATTGGATCAGGTCAACTTCACTCTCATGCACACTTGGACAGGTTAGCCTCAACAATGGACATTGTTGGAAACCCTAGAATCCTATAAATGAAAATAGACCTAGAATCTCATTTGGACATCATCACATCCAAGCATCTTCTTCTATTCTATCTAATTTGGTTCGACAAGATCGACGGAGGAAAGGTCGTACAAGGGTTCGAAGTCACAAATATGAAGTTCACACAAAAATTAGGGTTTTTGTTTTGGACGCACGCACAACACAAGCAAATGTCATTCACATATGCACACATGCTAAGGTAGCATCTGGGAGCTACAGAAACTTGCGTATTAACATGAAGGGAGTGTCCAGGGGTTCAACTACATTTGACCATCATCCAAAGTTTTATGAAGCTGTCTGAAGTTTGAATCAGGTTGTCTATGATATATTCTACCACTGTAAACTGGTTTATGAAGTTTTTGGGTTGTATTGTTGATCATATTGTATTGGGCTCATTATACTCTTTGCTGAATATTTTATGGCAATCTACTAAAATAAGAATTTATGGGGGTTTTGCCCCTAGTGGGGGTTTTCCTTGGTCTTTGACCAAATATGTTATCTGTTGCTAATGTGCTAATTGTCTTATTTTTCATTGCATATATTGTTTTATCTTCAATTACTGTTGATGAATGGAAAGAATAATTGTAATTTGAAATATTGCTAATTGAATTTTGTAATTGGGCTAAAGTAATTGATACAAGATAGAACAATTTGAAAAGTAACATGGTGTTAGAGCTAAGGTGAAGGACAAGCCCAAAAGGAGACAAGCCTTGAAGCGCTTATCTTTGGAAAGTTGAAAGAATCGATATAGTCAAAGTCAAGATGACTTCCTAATTCAAGAGTGGTGAGAAGTTGGGTGACTCATGTAATTTTGCTACATGGAAAGTTAGGTTGGATATCATAGCTGATAACAATGATGTTTTGGACTACATTAAGGGAAAGGTACCCAAGCCTCTTGAGAATGCATCCACTTTTGCCAAGAAAAATCACAATAAAGGTGATTTGAAAGCAGAACAAATTATAGCTGATGGATTACAAGATAATATACTTGCATATGTTGGAAACTTGAGAAGGTCTAAAGACATGTATGATAAGGTAGACGGCATGTGTGAGGTCAACAATTTGAATGAAATCCTCACCTTGAAAGATCAACTCAAAGACACTAAGATGAACAAAGGAGAGTCCATACAATCCTACATAATGAGGATCTCTCGTATTAGAGATCAATTACAAAGAGTTGGATAAGTTGTGCCTGACATGGAACTGGAGGTCATGACTCTAAGAGGTCTCCCTCTTGTTTGGGAAACATTCATCACTACTATAAGCAACACAAATGTCCTCCCTTCATTTGATGAAATTGTTGGAAATCTCACTCAAGAAGAGTCAAGGATGATAACAAGAGGAAGGATTCAAAAGCACAAAGAAGGATAACTCGATGCATACACTGCTCATGACAAGAAGAAGAATAAAGGGAAAGGAGGTCCATCAAATTGAAGAGATCCTTCTCCTTGAAATTATAGTGGAAGAAAGGAATATGTGAATGTTGAATGCTACAATTGTCATAAGAAAGGGAACTATGCTCGAGATTTCCCCGAGAAGAACAATAAACCATGGTATAATACTAGAAGAAACAACAATAGGTTCAATGATCAAATAAGGAGAGATTCCCAAAGGAATGACCGCAATGGAAGATATGATAGAAGAAGAAAAGATGCTCCAAGTTATCATCAAGAATATCTTCGTCCACAAAAGAAGTCAAAATTATCTAGTTATGAAAGTAATGTTGTGAATCAATCTGAATATATTCTTATTTATGCTCTTACTAGTTCATCTCCTTTGGAATCGTGGGATAGTTGATTGGTTGATAGTGGGGCCACTCATCACTTCTTTGGTTATAAGGAAGTTCTCTCTAATTTGGTAGAGAGGGAGTCAACTTTGAAAATAATTCTTGGAGACAACTCCACTCATCTTGTTAGTTTTGGATCTGTCAAATTTCATGTGAATTCTAAGGAATCTATTGTACTACATGATTTAATGTGCAAGAATAATTTGGTATCAATATCTACTTTGGAAGACAAAGGGATGAGGGTTTCTTTCATCAAAGGAAAGGTTCTTAATTGGCTTGTTTGATCACTTATGAGAGATGCATTCACTTTGGGAATAAGATATGAAGGACTCTACAGGGTCACCAGAAGACCACTATTAGCATTGGTTCACAATAAAAATAATCTAAATGAATTATGACACCAAAGGTTGGCTAATATTCATAATGATACTCTTCTGAAATTGGAGAACTTGGTCTCAGAGATTCCAAAGGTTCAAGCTCAACACGATGGAGTATGTATGGGATGTGCTAGTGGAAAAATGACAAGGGGACCATTTCCCTCTAGTGAAAACAAGACCACTGACATCCTCCATCTCATTCATTCTGACATATGTGGACCGATACCCGTGCACTCTATTAGCGGATATCTCTACTACATCACATTCATTGATGACTTTTCAAGGAAGACATGGATATACTATTTGAAGTGTAAGGATGAAGCCTTCGAAACTTTTAAGGAGTTCAAAGCATTGGTTGAAAATAAAATAGGGAAGAAGAACAAAATATTTAGGTTCGATACTGGTGGAGAATACATGTCAAATGAATTCGTTGACTTTTGCAAAAAGTAAGGTGTCAAGAAGGAAACAATTGTGCCATATAATGCTGAAACAAATGGTCCAACTGAAAGGAAGAACAGGTCTATAGTAGAATCCACTCGAGTGATGCTTTGTGATCAAAAGTTTCCTAAATTTCTTTAGGTTGAAGCTTCACATGTTGTCGTATATGTTCAAAACAGGGTGCCTCATCAAGATTTTGAAATAAAAATTTCGGAAGAAGCATTTATAGGTGTGAAGCTTGACATTAATCATCTTTGCATATTTTGATGTCCCATATATTTCCATGTGCCGAAGGGAAAAAGGAAAAAATTGGAAGCTACATGAAGAAAATGTACGTTTGTTGGGTATTGTGAAAATTCTAAAGAATTTAGAATATATATTCTTGGTCAAAGGAAGGTCGAAATTAATGGGGATGTTACATTTGACGAATATGTCAGTCTTGGAAAAGCAAGAGGCCTTCCTCCGCCTCCTCCTCCCGACAAGAATGGTGATATGGATATATTGGATGGCTCGTCTGTGCCTAAATCTAAGACTAATATTATTGATGATCCTATGGAGCCCATGAATCCCTTAGATTCTCCTCCTAGTAATCCTCCTACTAGGAAGACCAATTTGGCTTTGTGACACTCTTCAGATGTTGATAGTCATGTGCCCATCTGAAGATCGTTTAAAGAAAGGAAGAAGCCATGCATATACTAGGGATATGTTGCAGCCATGAGCACTATGATTTAGTCTAAACCTTCAACATTCAAAGAAGTCGTAAAAGAACATGTTTGGAAAGATATTATGGCCGAGGAATATGAATATATTATCAAGAATGATCTATGGGATGTTGTGCTGAGATTGACGGGGAAAAATGTGGTAACTTTGAAGTGGATATTCAAGATCAAGCATGGAATTGATGGAAGCATTGAAAAATACAAGGTGAGGTTTGTGGCTCGAGGATTCTCCCAGAAAGAGGGAGAATATTATGATGATATATTTGCACTTGTGGCTTGATATACAACCCTTTGTTCGATAGTTTCCCTTGCTGCAAGTCAAGGATGGACCCTTCATCATATGGATGTAAAGACTACATTCTTAGATGGCATGCTACAAGAAGAAGTATATGTTGAGCAACCACAAGGATTTGAAGTAGAATATCGAAAGACACACGTTTGTAGGTTGAAGAAGGCATTGTATGGTTTGAAGCAAGCCCCAAGAGCATGATATGCTCGCATAAACAATTATTTGGTGAAGCTGGGATTCACAAGAAGCAATGTCGATCCCAACCTCTACTTCAAGGTAGTCCAAGGTATGCCACTGATTTTAGTTTTATATGTTGACGATCTATTCCTGATAGGTAGTGAGCCTCTGATGATCAAGTGTAAGACATAAATATCCTCTGAATTCGAGATGAAGGACCTTGGACTCATGCACTATTTTCTAGGCCTAGTGGTGTGGCAAAAGCCCGATGAGATTTTCATTTCACAAGGATATGTTGTGAAGCTATTAAAAATATTTGGAATGACAGAATGCAAGTCCCTACCCACATCGATGGAAATGAAATTCAAGAAGTTATGTGGAGAAGTTGCAGGACCCGATTTGGCTAATCGATTTGAGTATAGATAGTTGATTGGGGCTACGTTGTTCCTTGTGAACAACTGTCCAGACTTATGCTATGTAGTGAACACGTTGATCAATTCATGACCGAGCCTCTCCATGCACATTGGACCATTTCCAAACACATTTTGAGATATTTGTAGGGGACTATTACACTTGGTCTAAGATACTTTGCTAGAGATGTTCGAATTCATGGATACACCGATGCTGACTGGGTGGGAAATGTTATCAACAAGATGAGTACGTCATGATGTTGTTTTAGTCTTAGATCTTCCATGATATCTTAGATGAGTAGGAAGTAGAAGTCCATATCGTTGAGTACTGTTGAGGTAGAGTATATTGTCGGTAGCATGGTTAGTTGTGAAGAAGTTTGGTTGATGAAACTCTTTGGAGAGCTATTTGAGCAGGTCTTAGACACTAAAGTGATATATTGTGACAATAAAAGTGGGATCCATCTGGTAGAGAATCCCATGTTTCGTGACAAGTCCAAGAACATAGAGATCCGATATCACTTCATTCGAGACATTTTGCAAAGAGGAGCCATTCTATAACAACCCTGGTGAAAATTCCATTTAATAAAAGTTAATAAAGGCAAAATAAGACCATGGTTAAGGGATATGTATTCCAAGATGAATATTGGACAAGACATCTTAGTGTGGGTGTTCATTTCAGTTTATTATGGGTAAGGAATTTGGAAAGGAAAAAAGGTATTTTGGCACATTTATTTATGAAAATAAAGGAAAATAGGAGAAAAGGGAGGTGAAAGGTCACAAGTTGCATGTGAGGAGGAAAATGAAGGAAAATAATGGAAAATGAAGAAAATAGAGGCTTCATTGATAAAAGGCTTATGAGGATCAGTGGGTAGGCTTTAGTCCAACCTTTTGTCAGTTCATTTTTGGAGCTCTCTCATTTCTCTCTCTCTCTGTCACTCTTGGACACTTATAGTTTTCTTGGAGCACTCTAGCTTTGGATCAAGGAAGGAAAACCAAGAAAAAGGAAAAGAAGGAAAAGTAAGGATTAAGCAAGGAAGAGCAGGATCAAGCAGCTTCAGTAGGAATACTTACAGGTAACATATTGAATGTATGATTTCCTAAATGGTTTTGACATGAACGATTTGCATGTTGGTGTATGGTTCTCTTGTTGTCGGTGTCATGATTTTCCCGGGTTATGAAAATGGTTTTCAACCTAGCCTTACCTTTTATGGATATCCATGTGTATGATGGGATTGTTTTCTTGGTTTTGAGCTTTGGAATTTCTAGATGGTTTCAAAATCTGAGGCGAAGGTGATCTCAGGAAAATCCCAAAGGCCTATGAATCCCTTGAATGATTTTGGTGGGATACATGATAAAGCCTGAGGGAGGAGTCTCGGTTTAGGGCCTAGTGATCCAGTGTGGATTGAGATAAAGCCTGACATATTAGTGTCTCATTTTAGGGCCTATAGATTTGATGTGGATTGTGTTAAAGCCTGAGAGACAAGGAGATGGAAAATTCCTCAAGGATAGTGATGGAGTCTAGAGGCATTCTTAGCTTAGTTTGGTTTTGTGATCTTGGTGCCGGTTTTGGTGAGATCACGGTTTGCTGAGGGTGGAGGTGGTTTAGCCTCTAGATTCCCTTGGTTGTTTTTGGATTGGTTTACCCCTGAGATCCCACATTCGTGCTTGGAATATGCACGAGAGTGATTGATTGAAGGAAAGATTTGGTTCAACCATGTCAATGGTCAGGTGGTAAGTGGAAGTCCCGAACCTGGCTGGATTTGCCTATGTTTAAAAAAAGCTAAGTTATCTTTCTTTTTTAATTATTAATATGTGGATTTAATGGTTGCTATCTCATTGTTATTTTCATGGTTTAATGTTGGTTATAAGCATGGTTCTATGACTGGTTATTTCATATATTTACTTGTAACTGAAATGATAATGGATGCAAGACCTAATTGATGTCAAAATAGTTAAGGGAAGAGGGTAGTGATTCTTCTTGTCAAGTCTCATATGATTTATCAATCATTTATGCTCTCCCTTATATTCATTTCTTGTAGATTGCATTAATGCAAAGTGTTTGAAAAAATGTTAGTCCTAGATGGGGATAGTCAGGCTTAGTCAGGATTAGTTATGGAGCCTGAAAAGTGGCTAAAATCCCAGGGATGCTAGCACAACACTGAGAAAAATAGTCCCTAGATGCTAGCATGTCATGCTGTGGGAGTGTCGAGAGCCCTCTGGACACTAGCATGCCCATACCATGGGAGAGTCCAGGGGTTAATTGGTCAAAAAAGTCAGTGGGACTCAGGGGCTAATTACCTGAGAGGTTGGGTTGGTTCCTGAGGGTCTTGTTGCTGATGTATAAGGTTTTTATGGTGTGTTTCCGTCGATTCCACTTCCTTAAAGTGACTTAGGAGGTCGAATCATATCATAGCAACTTCTCATCACATGTTTACTCCAGTTGGATGGTTACTTGGGTAGATGTGGGAGGAGGCTATTATAGAGTGGTATTAGATCATGGTTCACCCCTCAGATAGGATGGGCAATGTGTTGGTCATGCATTCATGTTGGTTTCATATTTTTTCCTTATGCATGTATTCCATGTGTTTGTCGCATTTGCATGCTGTTAATCATGGTTGCAGTGATGTCGCCATGTGAAGGTTGATGGTGTTGTTGTGGGATGTGTCTTCATGAGTGTATGGTTGTATATGCATTTGTTATCCATGTCAGTGTTGATAGGTTGTTGTGCATGCAATGTCATGGTTATAAACATGAATTGTGAGGTCATTGTATGAAAATAGGTTATCATTATGATATTGGTATGTTAGGATGATAATGTGTTGTCCAAGATAGAGCAGGATATTATGATCATTAAAGTGAAGTTGCAACATTGGACTTTGAGGCAAGAGCATGTTGTCATAAAAGTTTGTATGTTTAGCATGCAGGTATGTAGGTTAAGGATTGTTATATGCATTATGGTTATGTGTATGCCTTTCATTCTATTGATGTTATGGTTACATACATGATACATGATAGATGCTAGTTGATTAGGGTAGTCATATGCACATTGTTTAGTCAATTTAACGTCTTAAATTGCTCTACATAAATTATCAATCTGGGTATCGTAAACTGATGAAGTGTGGTGCACCATATGTGCTTAGTTAACCTTTTTCTTACTTCATTGTTTTATAAATTTTATTTTGTTTTGGGGTTTTGTTTTTGTTGGTTTCCTAAAGTATCTAATGCAAATGGAAATCCTATTCTAAGGTCTTAAGAATACTTTTAAAGGTCAAGTATGGATGTAGATTTCAAGACAAAATCTATGTCCCTAATGGTAACTTCCAAAACTTAGCACTTCAAAAGATCTTAAAACATGTTATTGATGGAATTAGTACTTAAAAAAAAGTGTAAATATGCAGCTACTTCAATCAAACAAAAAGATGAAATACTGATCAAAGTTTTCAAAAAGGTTTTCAAACTTGTATTGATAAAATCAATTACCAAGAGAAAGTAAAAATGTACCTAAATTCTAATTAAACCAAACATTGAGCTAGTGACTATGAAACCCAGTATCCTTGCTGCTGTATAAAAAGAAAACTGAACTTAAAGCAATTCAAAAACTGTAAGCAAGGTAAACTAAATCATATTACATCAACTCATATTCTAAATCCTCACCATTCGAATCGCTCTAGCTATAGGAGGTAATCTAAACAAATTGAGTAATCTGATATCTAAATTGCATAAATTGAAACTAAGATCAAACTACGCATTCATGCTTCAATCCCTCACCATTCGAATCACTCTGGCTATAGGAGGTAATTGAAAATGACATAAGTAATATAATCACTAACTTGCAGAAAAATAAACTAATATCAAACTACGCATTCATACTTAGATCCCTCACCATTCGACTCGCTCTGGCTATAGGAGGTAACTGAAAATGACATGAGTAGTCTAATATCTATCTTGCAGAAAAGTAAATGAAGAAAACAAAAGTAAAAGAAATAAACAATGCTGAAATTAGAACTAAGAAAATAAATCAGCAGAAGGACAAGATAATTCCATCATGTCATTAGTTATTAAAAAGCTATGTGCATTACTAATCTACAATCAACTGGTTTAAGACACTTGCATGAATTAAAATTGCATGAACGAAAAATCTAATCTATCAAACTTGAAAGCAATCAAATGACATAAAGAAATCAAAGAAAAATTTACAAAATGAAATCTACTCTACCTTACATTCTAATGTGCTCTATGACATCTATGTTAAGAAATTTACCCAAGAACACAAATTAATTACGGAGAATTACTGAGAGAAATAAATATAAAAATTAACAGCAATAACCATAAACATATAAATACACATGTTTATCCGGGAAAACCCCCAAATCCGGGGAAAAACCCAACCATAATGAAATTTCATTATCCTTGGCCAAAACCCTGGCCAATCCGGCCAAGTGAGCCTTCACCGCTCACCTCCAGGTCATGCATTACAATGAAGTCCTTTCAGCCTTTTATAGGCTCCATTACATATAATACCACGGGCAGAATACCATGGGTGCACAATACCATGTGCCCCAAAACCATCACTATTTAACCTCGTCAACTTTTGACTCTATCCTGAGTCAAGTTTACCTAACAATTTCCCCCCTTAAACTTGACTTGGGGTTCCTTGACTAACTCCAGCCAAACCTGCTAAGTGAGACAATCCCGCTCACTTTAGCTCTTACCCCCCTCAAAGTTTTTACTCGGGGTATTGTTAACCTGACATCCCCCCTATCACCTAGGTCTAACCCAGACTTTACCGGTGATCACCAAGGGGTACACATGCCTTACCAGGTCTTACAGTAGTATGCCCATTTACATGCAATAATTTTGACTTCATTAATTATTATTTTTTTTTTTTGTTTACTGCTGTTGTGATTTTGATCCATCCTCTCAACAGGTGATGGGTTCAATTCTTGATCCCATCAGATTTCGCGTTTTCATGCTCGCTGAATTCATTTTTCGTGATTGCTTCCTTGATCTCGCATTTCAACTCCTGCAATGCTTTCCTCTCTGATTCCTTCAAATCAGAAACGAAGTTGCTCTACTCCTTGAATGAAGTCAGCCATGGCTCTGTTACAGGACTGCTCTCTGCAACACCATTTCCATTGGGCTAAAATAAATCCTTCATTGAAGGCATACATTCGAAGCCCAAACCCTCAACCATGGCTCTAATACCAATTGTTAAGAAATTTACCCAAGAACATAAATAATTACTGAGAGGAATAAATATAAAATTAACCAGCAATAACCATAAACACATAAATACACATGTTTATCCGGGAAAACCCCAAATCCGGGGAAAAACCCAATCATAATGAAATTTCATTATCCTTGGCCAAAACCCTGGCCAATCCGGCCAAGTGAGCCTTCACCGCTCACCTCCAGGCCATGCATTACAATGAAGTCCTTCCAGCCTTTTATAGGCTCCATTACATATAATACCACGGGCAGAATACCATGGGTGTACAATACCATGTGCCCCAAAACCATCACTATTTAACCTCGCCAACTTTTGACTCTTTCCTGAGTACTCTATCCTCGTCAACTTTTGACTCTATCCTGGACACCACATATCTCCACAATGGTATGATATTGTCCACTTTGGGCCTAAGCTCTCATGGATTTGCTTTTGGACTTACCCCAAAAGGCCTCATACCAATGGAGATATTTTTCAATCCTTATATACCCATGATCCTCCCCACTTCTAGTCACTGTGGGACTTTGGTCATATACACAACAATCCTCCCCTCGAACAAAGGACCATCGAGCCTCCCCTCAAACGATTATCCATCCATCCACTCTCTACCAACCAGGATTCTCCGCTCCAATGCGTTGGAAGCACACGCCTTACATGGAACACCACTGCCTCGAGAGCTTGCTCTATCCCAGGTCAACTCCTCTTCACCGTATTGGGACAAGGACACATCCATGAAGAATCCGGAGCACACTGCTTGTCTAATCGAGCTCATCCACGGATCCCATTGTGATATTACTGGGGCCCACCACCTTCGTTCGACATTCCGAGAATTCATCCACTTGGCTAACTTCGGGGCATGGCTCTGATACCAGATTCTGGACACCACATATCTCCACAATGGTATGATATTGTCCACTTTGGGCCTAAGCTCTCATGGATTTGCTTTTGGACTTACCCCAAAAGGCCTCATACCAATGGAGATATTTTTCAATCCTTATATACCCATGATCCTCTCCACTTCTAGTCAATGTGGGACTTTGGTCGTATACCCAACAATCTACTTCACATCTCCTTCCATGTTGAGAACATCAAAGCTTTATTCAAATTCTTCAAAATCACAAAGTAAAACAAAGCTCTCCAAATCTTTCAAACGCCATCAAGGAAGAATTACAAACTCTAAGGTAAAGAACTCCAAACTCTAAGCTTACAAGTTGAGACTAATAAGCTAACAAATGAAGGAAAAAGATCTCTTATTTATAGAAAAAGATGAGAAGTCATCTCATTAATGAGAGTCCATGAATCTCTCCCTCTACCTCTAGAGTCCTAATCAAAATAGGAACTGATAAGACACATGTCTTCTTAGAGTTACAATAAAATTAGGATATGACACATATTCTCATGATCCCATGATTCTTTTCACTCAAATTCGAATTTGGCCTTAGAGTTCCACATAAGCGTCTTCTAGAAGCTTCCTTTCAACCTACACATGTCAACAATCTCAAACCATTTGTTAGGTATAAGCATATGCACATTATTTTCTAATTTTTAACCACAAATTCACTTAAAAGGCTTAGAATTAATGAATTTTGGAAAAACATAAATATGGCCAAATGATAATGAAAGTGGGATGAATGTGGTGACAGAGTAGTGAAATGGAGGTGATATAATGGACATAATAGTGAAAGTGTAATGGAAATGAATGACATTTTCAAGACTCAACATACACCCCAAATGAAGCTATTGCATGTCCTCATGCAATATATATTACATTAACTCTTTTGATCTTTGAGCTCTAGCTTAACTTTGTATGATATCATTTGATAACTTCATATTTCTGGAAAGTGTTTTACTTGAATTGCAATATGGTTGGTTCTTGTGTTACAACCAATTTTTTTTTGTTGTTGCGTTCTATTTTGATCTTTGAACTTTGCATAATGATATTTGATTATTGTTGCAAAGTATATCTTTATTGGATTGCAAGATGGTTGGTTCTTGTGTGACAACCATGATTTTGTTTGTATCAAATTTATCCTTTAAACACTTTTCTTTTTTTAAAAAGCCATTGTATGCTCATAATAGCAATGTAATAATTAACATATGTTGGAAGTATGTGGGCTCCTGAATATGATATGGACATGGCAAGTATGAATATGAATGTATTCCGCCCCCAACTGATGGTATTGGCAATTTTATGAAATGAGGAAGAGAAATGTTTTTTCAATAATTATCATTCTAGATTTTTATGGAATTCTATGGTCAAAAGTTAGAAAATGATGTACCTTCACTTACCCTTTGGAATGGATGAGTTGTATGTGTGGTGGCTGCAAAGTTCTGATCATATTCTTCTTCAAGTGGCTAAATAATAAGAGTCATGGATAAAGAGATAAGATGATTTTTTATTGCTTCTACTAAAACTTGTTGAATCTGCTCCAAAATGCTGAAAATAATAGTCTTCATGTCTTCAAAACTTATTGGCACAATTCCTACTATGTGAAAAGATGTTCTGATGTCAAACGTAGTAGGAAATTGTTGGCTTAGTGGCCATTAATGGATGCCACTAGTCAACACGACAACTCTCACCATTGATGACAATGAGAGTCAAGATGCCCAAACACATCTTGCTAGGTACGAATGAATTTGTCGATATCGAGTCACCTAGAAGATCTGATGAACAAGCGACATTAATGTATTCCCATTGTTTGTTAGCATGAAGACTTGCCATTAAGGCATGCAAGCCTCAAGGTGTTTTTCAAAGAACTTAGACTCAGAGGACTATGGACTCAATAATTTGCATTAAAGCAGGGCTTATTTGCGGAATGAAAATGACAGAAAATGAAAGATGAAAATGGAAGATGGCAATGGAGAGTAGAAATGACAATGGGCAATAAGAATGTGAATGAGCCTCTTGCTTTTATTTGTGGGTTATGAATGGACAAAAAGGGATGGAAAAGTATGTGAATGTAAATGGAAAATATGGAGGAAAATGAGATGAATGGTTTATTATGAAATATGGATGTGATGGATGGATGTAATGGAGACAATAGTATCTGAAAGTTTTTCAAGTGTTTGGATCTGATTTTGCATCAACATATTTCCTATTTGTTGTTGATCATCCTTTTATGAAACAAATTGGTCTCTTAGAGAGACACCATTTTCTTGTAGTCATTTCTCCTTCCTCCTGGAACCTGCAAAAAAGAATACTTCGTTTTCAATGGAATGTAAGACTATCAAAGAAGAGAGGTGATCAATCTCTCTAGTTATGATATTTACAAACAAAATTAAGAATTTGTATTAATGAAACAAGTCTTGAAAGGAAAAACCAAAAGAATTTATACCTGCTTTGGAATTGGTGCCCAAGTTGAATGTTGCTTCTTTTCAGCAATTTATTTCATTACTTTCCATTTCAAACTCTAATGATGGATTTCTCGTTGTGTAGATATTTTTGAGATATTTCCAATGGTACTTAAATCATCAAAATCTGATTTTGTATGAGAAATATAGGTTGATTTGAACAATGAGATTTTTTTTGGCTGCGGAATTGGACTTTAGCTATGGAATGTGCACGATTTCTGTAGCTAAGAATCTTGAATACAAAGTTAGCCATTCATCTTTTATCATTAGTCCAAAATTAATCAATACCTTCAGAAAAGTGAGCAAATAACCTATTCATTTCATTGATTCAAAATTATTATTTTTTTTTCTTGACATGTAGTGACTTAATGTGGCGACTCAGTGTGGTGACTTATTGATAACACACAATTTGACTTCTCTTTGACCGGGGTCTTTTTTATCAAATTGGATCAAATGAATAGGACACCATCCATGTACTGACATTCCCCTAGCTACCTATGTGGCTTGTTTTGCTTGATGACACCTGCAACCTAGAGTTTAACAAAACAATTGTGGAAAGTTGAACCAGCTGCAGAAAGTTGAATCAACTGCGGAAAGTGGCTGAAACAGTCAACCATCAGACACATATCCTTGACTGCCCCTTTTATCTAGCTAAAGAAATTTCAACTGATTTAGCTCTCCCAATGAGCCCCATCATTTATTTATTTATTTTTTTACTGTTTGCCTGAAAAATAAAAACTTTGAAATATGAAGCAAAACAATTTTAAAGATGGAAATAGATCAAAGTACCAACTCTTGTGTTGCTCATATTTTTTTATTAGTATTTGTCACCAACAATTCCTATGCATGCTGTAACAGAAACGCCCAAGTCAATCTCAAAATAATTGGGAAGTTTAACGTGCATGTTCACTACCTACTCGACTCTACATCTCTGAGAAATGGGTCATTCAAATGTGCTGCAGCAGAAGGCCTTGCTAATGCCACTGTCATATATTTTCAATAACTTGCCTTATTTCTTGATTGGTAACCTTTTCCACTACCGCAGGCCTTAGAGAAGAACTCACCTTTTTATAAATTTGAACAATGCTACCGCACGCCTTGTAAGGAATCCCCTGAATAACCAAGGAATAAACATATGCCAAAGGAATAAACATCAACGAGCTATAATCCTTTTCATATAATTCTATTGCCGTGTTTGATCATCTTATTGTTAAACAGGAAGTAGCAGAACAAGCGCAGATGGGTGGCAACAATTTCATGGGTTTTAATGACAGAGAGTCGTGTTCAATCACGATAAGTCACATAATGGAGAGACATCTTAAATCGGAACTGTTGTTAACAAGCGTTAAAGAATTTCAAATGGGTGGCATAAGGGAAGAAAACGTGGTGGAAAAAATCAACAAATGGTAAATCATCAGCATGTCATTATTCCAAATCGAAAGCAATTAAATCAACTCTCAGTTAATTGATTCAAATCTCATTTTTTTCCCTGCGGCCTGCAAAAATGGGTTCTAAATAACCGAGGATTTCTCCTAGACCACCACGAATCTCCTAAAATAGTTCTAGGTTATCTAACTGACCCAGCTGGTGAAAAAACCCATGTTTTAGTTTTCCCAAAATCGTCTCCGTTTGGCCAGATCGTGCAGTTGAAATTTGATGTTTTTTAGTGTTTTGTGTTTTTCCAGAATTAACTTTTTTACTGTTCTGCATTATTACGAATTGTTGCATTCAGCCTTCTGGTTTGATTTGCTGCGTAATTGCCTCAGTTGTGCTTGTCACTAATGGTGGTCCACCTTCATGGAGGGGGAGTGAACAGTCCACAAATTGATTATGATGACAGTCCAAAAAAACGAATGCACAAAACAATACACACATGTTGTTGCATGTTAAGGAGAAGACGGATGATAAGCACTGCTGCTTCTCTATCTCATTTCAAAGCATGTGATGTTCAACTATCATTGATCTATTATCCTCATGTTTAGTCAATATTTAGAAATTTCCTTCTGTCAACAAATGTAATCAGCTTACATGCTCTTGCCCTTGGAGAAAAATGACTACTCGGCCCTCAATAATTTAATGGATCACTAGAAGCTACCTTCAAGAATTAAACCCTCTGTTTCTAGCTGATAATGTAGCTATCAAAAGGTGAAATCAACTCTAGAAATCTGCCACTAAATGATGAATGCCTCCTACACGAATCAACTTCCAAAAATGCACGATTCGGTCCTCAAACAAGGAGCTCAATCCACCTGAAATAAATTTCAGCCTCTAAAAGGAAATGCCGAGGCCCCTTGATGGAGTTAACATGGATTCTACAAATTTGCATTCACCTTCTTATTGTTACCTAATTGTTTATACAATGCATCTTTTTTTTCTATGTTGCAGGTTTGTTTCAGGCTAAAGTTTGAACAGGGAGGCATATTTTCTTATTAAAGCCACAATGAAAGCTAGGATTCAAGATAGCCATAGATTAGTTTTTTTTCCTTCTCTAAAATTGTAAATTTTTATAAAATGGGCTAATGATTTTCAATTTCAGATAGCAAAGACTTCAAGAAAAGCATGCTACAAACAAGACTTTGACTGAGGACATAGGCTGGTTTTTCATCAATCTAAGCTAGATGACTAGGATAGGATCCATGTCGGGACAATTCTGGAGATGCCCATGTGGTCGGTTTTTATATTGGATGCTTGTAACTTGTTAAACCTTGAAACAACTGCGGAATTCTCAACTGGTTGCGGAATCAGGGCACTTTCCGCAACTAAGTTGCAAAACCTTATTAAAACAAGATACAGTGTTTTGAGGACCACTACAAACCATAACCAGTTAATTTTGGACAATTTGAACCTATCAAAGCAGTGGAGTTTCATTTTTTTTTTTGTTGAATCAATCGAAATGATGAAGTTTATTTTGTCTCCTTTTTTTTTAACATAACAATTCTTTTTCTGATCTCCCAGATCACACAAAGTGCAGGAGGAGAGCATACTTAAGAATTATTAATTTTTTTTAGATGTAAAAAATAAGGTCTCCTAATTACACTTCCTTGGCAACGACACCAAAAATGTCTAGCCAATTTAATGCTCTACATAAATTATCAATCCGGGTATCGTAAACTGATGAAGTGTGGTGCACCATACGTGCTTAGTTAACCTTTTTCTTACTTCGTTGTTTTATAGATTTTATTTTGTTTTGGGGTTTTGTTTTTATTGGTTTCCTAAAGTATCTAATGCAAATGGAAATCCTATTCTAAGGTCTTAATAATACTTTTAATGGTCAAGTATGGATGTAGATTTCAAGACAAAGTCTATGTCCCTAATGGTAACTTCCAAAACTTAGTACTTCAAAAGATCTTAAAACATGTTATTGATGGAATTAGTACTTAAACAAAAGTGTAAATATGCAGCTACTTCAATCAAACAAAAGATGAAATATTGATCAAAGTTTTCAAAAAGGTTTTCAAACATGCAATGATGAAATCAATTCCTAAGAGAAAATAAAAATGTACCTAAATTCTAATTAAACCAAACAGTGAGCTAGTGACTATGAAACCCAGTATCCTTGCTGCTATATAAAAAGAAAACTGAACTTAAAGCAATTCAAAAACTGTAAGCAAAGTAAACTAAATCATATTACATCAACTCATATTCTGACCCCTCACCATTCGACTCGCTCTGGCTATAGGAGGTAACTGAAAATGACATGAGTAATCTAATCACTAACTTGCAGAAAAATAAACTAATATCAAACTACGCATTCATACTTCAATCCCTTATCATTCAACTCACTCTCGCTATAGGATGTAACCGAAAATGACATGAGTAGTCTAATACCTATCGTGCAGAAAAGTAAATGAACAAAACAAAATTGAAAGAAATAAACAGTGCTGGAATTAGAACTAAGAAAATAAATCAGCAGAAGAACAAAATAATCCCATCATGTCATTAGTCATTAAAAAGCTATGTGCATTACTAATCTACAATCCACCGGTTGAACACACTTGCATGAATTAAAATTGCATGAATGAAAAATCTAACCTATCAAACTTGAAAGCAATCAATGACATAATGAAATCAATGCAAAATTTACAAAATGAAATCTATTCTACCTTACATTCTAATGTGCTCTATGACATCTACTTCACATCTCCTTCTATGTTGAGAACATCAAAGCTTTATTCAAATTATTCAAAATCACAAAGTACAACAAAGCTCTCCAAAGCTTTCAAAAGCCATCAAGGAAGAACTACAAACTCCAAGCTAAAGAACTCCAAACTTTAAGCTTAAAAGTTGAGACTAATAAGCTAGCTGAGACTAATAAGCTAACAAATGAAGGAGAGAGATATCCTATTTATACAAAAGGATGAGAAGTCATCTCATTAATGAGAGTCCATGAATCTCTCCCTCTACCTCTAAAGTCCTAATCAAAATAGGAACTGATAAGACACATGTCTTCTTAGAGTTACAATACAATTAAGAGATGTGACACATATTCTCATGATCTCATGATTCTTTCCACTCAAATTCGAATTTGGCCTTAGAGTGCCACATAAGGGTCTTCTATAAGCTTCCTTTCAACCTACACATGTCAACAATCTCAATCCATTTGTTAGGTATAAGCATATGCACATTATTTTCTAATTTTTAACCATAAATTCACTTAAAAGGCTTAGAATTAATAAAATTTGGAAAAACATAAATGTGGCCCAATGATAATGAAAGTGGGATGAATGTGGTGACATAGTAGTGAAATGGAGGTGAAATGGAGGTGATATAATGGACATAATAGTGAAAGTGTAATGGAATTGAATGAAATTTTCAAGACTCAACAAAGAGGAAGAGGATATGTCCTATGTTCCATATGCAAGTTCAGTTGGTAGATTGATGTATGTGATGGTATGTACTAGACTAGGCATTACACATGTAGTAGGAGTTTGAGCAAGCTTATGTCAAAACTAGGGAAGGAGCACTAGACATTAGTGAAGTGATTTTTCAGGTATTTGTGTGGCACTAGTAACTATGGTTTGTGCTACAAAGGAAGACG
The DNA here is from genome assembly GCA_000404065.3 of Pinus taeda. Lineage (NCBI taxonomy): Eukaryota > Viridiplantae > Streptophyta > Pinopsida > Pinales > Pinaceae > Pinus > Pinus taeda. The sequence continues at coordinate 117,247 of APFE031469739.1, forward strand.
AGGATTAGATAGAGTGTTGGATGTTTGTGTCTTTGATGATGCAGACTGGGATGGAGATGCGGATTAGAGAAGATCTACAAGTGGGTATGTGTTTAACCTATTTGGAGGTGTAGTCAGTTGGGTGAGTAAGAAACAATCTGTAGTGGCATTATCAACTACAGAGACAGAATACATGGCAGCTAGTCATGCAAGAAATGAAGCAGTTTGGTTGCAAAGATTATGTTCAAGTATGGGGTTAGTACAGGGAGCTATAAGGATAGACTGTGACAGCAAACTCGACAGAATTCAACTCGACCCATGTAAGGTTCAGTCAATCCTTGACACGCCTCCACCTTCAAATTTGCTTCAGATTTAGAAACTCCAAGGGAAAGCTAACTTTCTGAGGAGGTTCATTCCACAATATGCTGAACTCGCTAAAGGTTATACATGTCTTTTGAAAAAATGAGTACCCTTCCACTGGGATCAAGTTCTGCACGCTTCCTTTGATTCTTTAAAAGATTCCCTAATAAAAGAATCATTAATGTATGCTCCTGACTATCAAAAGGACTTTAACCTGTATCCCGCCACTGCAGATATAACCATCGCCATGATTTTAGTGCAAGAAGATAATGGAATAGAAAATCCTATATATTATTTAAGTTGCAATCTTAATGATATGGAAAAAAATACCCTTATGTTGAAAAGTTGGCTTTAGCAGCTGTGCAACTGGTACAAATATTTCGACACTATGTTCTCTTTAAAAAAAAAAACTACCATTATGTCAGATTGCAACCCTATGACCTACATTCTGTCGCATCAATTACTAGTGGCAATATTCCAAATGAATAGCGATTTTACAAGAGTTTAATCTAGAATTCACCAAATCCAAATCAAAGAAGTCTCTCATCTTCAAGGAGTTACTTTGTGACCTTCCCTCATCATCCAATGATTTAACATCCAAAGCATCAATCGTGGATGAGACTCTATTTCTGTTATTGTCAAGCGATTTGTGGTACAGAGATATACTGATCTATCTCCAAAACCAAACCTTTAGGCCTAACACCTCTGACTCTGAACAACAATGTATCTGATACCAAGACAAAGACTACATGATCATCGGTGATACACTTTACCATCGTGGTGTCGATACAGTTCTGCGAAGGTGCCTCACCCATGAGGAGACCGAAAAAGTCCTGAATGAGTATCATTCAGGTGCATGTGGGGGGCATCTATTTGGTTATGCTACTACACAAAATATCTTACGAGTTGGTTACTTCTGGCCCACTATATTCAAAGATTGCATAAATACAGTCAGAAGTTTCCATGCTTGTCAGGTTTTTTATCGCAAAACTAGATTATCGCCTGCACTGCTTGATCCAATAGTTGTTGTTGGGCCATTCGCTAAATGGGGCACATATTTCATGACATGTAACCCCACCTCGGCTGGCGCGCAAGGGTATATTATAGTCGATGTCGACTATTTTATGAAATGGGCTGAGGCGATGCCTACATTAAACAACAACGGTGAAACGACTTCTCTTTTCTTTTTTAATCATGTAGTCTCTAGATTTGGTGTTCAACAGTCTATAGTCACAGATCATGGATCACATTTTCACAATCACATGATGGTTGAATTGACTGCCAAATTAGGATTGTCCCACGATAGTTCCACTCCATATTATCTACAGGCTAACAGAAAGGTTGAGGTAATCAACAAAGTCCTGAAGTGCATGCTGTAGAGAATGATTGGAGTCCACAAACGGAATTGGCATTTAATCCTATACTTAGCTCTATGGGCATATAGGAAATCGGTGAGAAATGTGACTAGATTTACCCCCTTTCAGGTGGTGTATGGTCTATAAGTTGCCTTACCAATCCAGTGTGAAATTTCATCCCTCAAGCTCGTGATTGATCTACTTCACAGAAGAGGCTCATTTCTTGGGACTAATCCAATTGGACAAAACCCATTGTGATGTCGCGCTAGGTAATGAAGCACATAAGAAATGTGTCAAGGTGAAATTTGACAAAAATGTTAAGCCTCGTATCTTTTGAGAAGGTGACTTGGTCTTGCTCTACAATCAGGACTCTAATAAATTGGGAGCGGGTAAGTTTGAACCATTATGGATGGAACCCTACATTTTTAAATGGGTATTGACAAAAGGTGCCTACGAGCTGGTCGATTACGATGGAATTCCACTATCGCAACCCAAAAATAGGTTGTACCTTAAACGTTACTATGCTTAATTAAGTGTAGTACGCTCTTTGTATATATGTTTTTGCTACATTTTTGTTTTCTTTTAGAGTTGCCATTTTGGTTAGGTAATCCACTTTACATTTGTTGCAGATGTCAGAATTTTCAGAATCATTTGTTCGGTACGCCGATGGAGCTAGTCGTAGTACATGGAACCTATCTTCAGCAGCTTGTGCCATTTTTGCTCCAAGCGGCGAGTTAGTGAGTTTCATGGGGATATGTATTGGTCGATCAACGACAACATCGTTGAGTATAGCACATCGATTGAGCTTCTCTCTGATGCCATTTTGCATGGCATATGCCAACTTGTTGTTAGGCTATATTCGCAACTCTCCATTCTACAACTCATTGGTGTTTATTCCGTTCGGAACCCAGGTAATTAATCACATGTTCCTAAGAGTCAGGATTTTGGAAGGACAATTTGATTCCATTCAATATCAACACATTTCTATAAACTTAAACACAGTAACTGATTAATTAGCAAACTATGTGTTAGATAGACATTTGCAGCATTTGTAAAGAGAGAATTTTACATTAACATTTGCATCAAGATTTCATAACTTAGCTAAAATAAAACTCCAAAAATAAAAAATATATAACTGTTTATAGTTTTTACAAAATGTCTTGTGTCCAAGACAAAATCGGTCACATGACCCAAAAACTTAAAATGAATGCAGAAAAGCATACTAGACTACTGATGCTAGTGATAACATGTCACTACCTGTGCGATCATACACAAGAGCCTAGTCCATCGACTCGGCACATCAGTAGTATGGCGCTGTAACCTCAGAGGTAACTTGTCAATCCTCACATCCTGGATACCAAGAGCGAGGCCCTCAACCTGATCCTGCAACATTGCTAGGGTCTCCGCTATGTCCATATCGTGAAGGAAAACCCTCCCTATAGCCTCTCCTACTGGAATGTTAGATGCCACCCTTGCGCGTGCCACCGGTTCCACTGGCTAGAAATCTACATAGGTATATGAGTTTGATTAGTCTTGATAACTTTTAAACACAAAAAAACATTATAAAACTGATAAACAAAAATGTGGTCAAATCATTTTACCTATAGCACTCCACTGTTCACCAATTGGTAACACTAAATCTGGGTCACCTCATAAATCCATCCTGACAGATGGATACTTCACAAAGACCATCTCATGATGGTCCAACCAATCAAATAATGCATCATAGAAGGAAATATGTGATTGACCAGCATGTCTAGTCATAAGATCAACCCACCTCTACATACGTGGTTCCCTTGGTGCTGGCAATCCTAGTGAAATGTACTGAGGCTGCATCAGTGGAATCCTTTCTAAGGAAAAAGTAGTCAAGATGGAACCATAGCAAAAATTCTTGGATCTTCCATTCTTCACCTTGGAGAGTTGTTGTTTTATAATTGGAGGTACTGCCTCACACGAGTTGAACAACTTTGGTTCCAGGGGTTCCAGGGTATACTGCATGTAAGATCTATTTTCTAAACGAAGAGCCACGCAACCAGCCAATCTAGCAAAGGTAAATAAAATGGTCCTTAAGGGCCAATCAGTGACATCTCAGATATTGATCTTGCCATCCCTGCTGGGCTCATAGCCATCTCTACAAAACTAGTGAATATAATCTCTCACAGATTCACCCCCATGGGAAGATCCTAATAGTGAAAGAGGGGCGCCACGCTTCAATAACCTTGTCGAAAAGTAGATTTCCTTCAATTTCAATGGAATGGATATGCCTTTAATCTGGAATACCTGGTTGATGAGATCCCAAGCATCGAAAAAATACTGCAACAAACTGATTTGTTTCCTCATGCTAGATATGCAGAAGAATTTGAGAAAACCACAGTTTTGTAATGTAGTAACTGTGCCCTAATCATGTAAGTCAATCATGTCCTCTTCTTCATGTTCATGTGCACACCATGTAATGGCCATCTTGATCTGACAAATATCTTAAACACAGACAAAAGATTAATTAAGATCCAAATTTGAGCAAAAACAAGCAACAATTTCATGAAAAATCATTGTGTAAAGTTTCCCTTTTTCACCCATCTCACCCTACCTTTGAGCAAGGTGAGATGCATATTGACTGGCTAGTGTGCAACTTAATATGCATCATTCCTTTCAATGTAGACCAGGTGCGATGATGGGAGAATGAAATCTTCAAAACCCAGGGGCCCAAAATAATAGGAAAATTTGCTCAAAATCAAGAAAGGATGGAATGAAAATGAAGAGCTCAGGGTTAGCTCCTACCTAGTCCTGACAATGCAGAGAATAGTCCACCAGATCTCCCAAAATCAACTGGTGAAATTCGAGGGGGAAAACCACTCCGGAGCTCCAAAATCCCAAATTTGAAATGAAATGGTAAAAATGAGAGATAAAACTACTTTTTATGTTACTATTCATGTACTTCAAGTAAAATGTTAGTTTTTAATTATTTTCTAGGGCATATATATGTATTTCTAATCAATTTGATGGAGCAATTGAGCAAGTTGAACGATCGACGAAAGAATCTAACATGTTAAATGGTGAATTGAACATCTTTGACTACTGTAATGAGCAATGTTCCTGCAAGGTTCAAGCTCATTAAAAAATAAACCTGCTAATGAGAAATGTTTCCGCAAGGTTCAAGCTTGTTAAAAAATAAACCTAGAAATGAGCATATGTTCCCCGAGAGTTCAAGCTCATTAAAAAATGAACCCACCTTCAGTAAATAACCTTTGTGATTGCCATTCTATCTACCTTTTGAACCTTGGTTGTGTCCTTACCATCACCTCCATTCTTTTCGCCAGTCATATGCTTCCACTAGATTGTTTACCATTTTCAGGAACATCTGTAATGAGTGGTCCTGTTAGCCACCTTCTTCACATCACCATGTTTTGAGAAGTTCCAAGATTACCCAGAACCGGTTGCTACCCTAAACGCCACTCGTTCCTCAAAAAATGAGTCTACTAAACTCTTTTTGGACTCACTAAATATGAAAATATTCTCGAGCAATTGGCCTCTCCATCTTGCTAGAGTGATTGGAAGTGCCATCCCTCCTGTATTTTAATCTTTTTGGACCAGAGGGATTATCCCACAAAAAAGATTAAGCGCTTGTCTTTTTTAGCTTGCTAGAGTGATCGGAAAAGTCATCCCTTTTGTATTATTTTAATATTTTTCAGACTCAAGGGATTATGCTACGAAAAAGAATTGCTGGATTTTCCTTTTCATCCCTTTTCAAAATCTCTAAAAATGAAAAGGATAGAGTTGTCTTTGTCGTTAAACTCATTAAAAGAATAGCAACAAACTTGTCCATCTAGACAAGAAAAAGTTTTGTCGTTGCTAGGCTCGCTAAGACATAACGACAGGTTTTCCCGAAGGGAAAATTATAGAACAAGCATATGTTATTCTCCTCACGTTTGAGAAAAATAAAGAGGTACTAGTCAGCAATGACTGGGGAAAAAGGGAAGAAAACTTGAAAATTTTTATTGGTAGCAGGTCGCTCTTGAACATGACACTTTCACTCCATCACCATGATTGAGTCAGGTTGGGTTATTCCATTCACTGGTCATATCACCATTGTTCCTCCATACCATCCATATTTTGGGGTTAATGCTACCAATCCATCTCAGTGTCACCAATATGTTCAATAGAAGTCATTCATAGAATTCACCATCTAATTAACACCTCATCCACTGCAATACCTTCACCCTCCATTTTTCATGACCGTCATCCCTAAACCTTGTATCATCAGATCGTTTTCACCTCCATAAAATCATTTGCTTCGTTTCGTGTCATAGATGTGGGATACATTAAGGCCCTTCTACGATGGGTCACTTCTCGTCAACATCAGATATTTATCCAAGAAATTGACTTAGAAACAACCCTTTTAGTACTTTGAAGCTTGCATGCCTCAATGGAACGTTTCTCACTTCCGTCGACACGTTTACATCAATGACCTTCGACCGAAAGATTTTGTGCGGTGTTCGACATCGGATCATATATTCACATCACGTGAATTGTACTATAGTACCTTGAGGTTCATTATCATTATCGGTGATTCCTCTCATGTCTATTAATAGCTTACATCATTGGCTGGAAATAAGGCGATGTCTTTCCATGTTAAACTTCAGGACATCTTTTCACATGGATCGACTTGTACATCAGACGAAGATTGAATGAGTTTGAAGACCCCGGATCTAGTTTCATCCATACGGGATGTGATATATTCAGGAATATAAATACATCAAATGTACACAGAAGCTGTACAGATGATCATCCAAGCTAAGGGATGATGACTCTACATAAAAAGAAACACCAGTCTACAACAACAGATGATTATCTGTCCTATGTACATGAAAATGATTTTATAAAGCTGAGCATGGGAATGCCTACCTCAGCTAGATCATAAAAATAATATGATGATGATGTATTGTATTGTATCTTATATAGGTCACATTCTAGTTCAAATACCTCAGATCCTCATGATAAAGCATTTCACTTGACATCAAAATATTTATGACTTCATGCTTTAGGGCGCAACTGTTATAGAAATATTTGGGCACTTGAAGCCCAATCTTATATGTCGATAAACTAAGGGCTATTTAACCCGTAAAAGTATTTTTTCATACCCTAAAGGATCATGGTCAACTGTTTGTATCATCCCTCAAAAGTTCCACCTGAAAAACCACTCTAAACTGGCCAAAATTGGACCATACTGACTACTCCATTGTCAAGGTGTGATGCATACTGAAGAGGCCTTCTGTGGGGTGTGATAAGAAAGAATAAACAAATGTCTGAGGCAGTTTGCTAAGTGGATGCTCATGGAATCTTCTAGAAACTTCTCCTATGACACTTGCCTCTGTGAATTCGCCCAGGGATGAGTAAGAGGTCAATGAAATCTCCAAGAGGAACCAAGAACTACAAGTGGAATGACACTAATAAAAAACCTAGAGATGACTCACACCTTTGCAAACATCTATAAATGGATCCCTCATCTGAGAGATCTAGATGCTAGAATTTTGTAATTCATAAGGAAGTGTTGATAGTTTGTCTTTGAGAAAAGGGGCACTATATTGTTGGGTGATCTTGATTTTCATGAGGTGAAGAGGGCTTTGATGCTGGATTAGATAGCTGGGTTGTAATTCTCCCTTCCATTTTAATAAATTTCTTTGAGTTTCCCTCCATACAATCATGGACTTGTGAATGTTTTTATTTGTGAATGCCATTGTATGTTCAATGTATTTCTAATTCAGCATTGTTTATGATATAATAGATCGAGATGCTTTGATGGTGTTTTGTTACTTTGTTTGTACAAGTATTCTCTAAGCAGGATAAGTAGGAGAGGAGTTGCAAGCTCTATCAAGGGGGATAGAAATCAATCAAGGAGTCAAGTGGAAGATATAGGTTGGTCCCTTTGCTTCTCTCTTATCTATCATACATAGAGGAAATCACAAATTGCTTTGATTGTTTGTTTCTAAGATAGCTGTCAATCTTACTGGGACTAGCAGATCGAAAAGACACTAGTTTTCCTGGAAACACTTTCCATCCAACCCGTGCGACAACGTAGCTACCCTCACGCTGTCACAGACCTTGCGACACTTCACTACTATGAACAATATTGTTATCGTGCAGCGCCTCGGTAGAGAAGTTTATAGTCTTGTGCCTACTTTCAACTACCTGGAGTTCTAATATTGTGCTTCCTATAGCTAGTCAGATGGCTAAGCCACCTGTGTATGCCTTCAAATGACTGCCATTGACTTTTCTTGGGAAGATTTCTCCATTTAAATTTTCCAACTGTATATGCCACCATCTGTGATCTCCTTAATAACATACGGTCCCAGCCAATGCATTCTGAGCTTTCCTGGGAATTGATCAAACTTACTATCATATAGCAACACCAAATCATTCACCTTAAAGGTGCGTAACTTAATATGTCGATCATGCCAGGCCATTTTGTGCTGCTTTTTCACTTACTAGTGGAATCTAGTCAAAATCTATTCTTCTTCGAGCTCCTCCAACTACGCGAGCCTTTCCTCCAAGACTTTACAATCTGTCATACCTGGGAGCACTACTATGTGCAGACTAGGCATGATGTATTCCATAGGCATTGCAACTTACACTCCATATACAAGCGAAAAAGGTGTATGTCCCGTCAATTTCTTGCATGTCGTTCTATAAGCCCATAATACTACAGGTACACGTAGGTCCCAATCACTTCATTGCACATTACATACTTTGTTTAGCGTGTTGCATACCTTCTTGAATGCTTCTGTGTGGAGAACCTTCTATGCGATTTTTCTTCCTACGTACTATCTTTCCAACATAAAGAGCCATTTGCACATTTTCTCCCCCAACACATACTTATTGACCATACCTCTCAGCACGGGAGCTCATATGCATCCTTGTATCTTATTTTCCATATGCGTATGCCCACCTAGCTAGATGTGCATGCAGATCATTACGTCCATTGTACTTCTTTGTCGATCACACCCTAGGCTTCCCAAATCATGTGCGCATCATTCTCTTACACTCGCGCTAGTTGTCAAAGCTCTGTTTTTGTGTACCCCACCACCTTACGATCATAGTGCGCAGTACCCAATTCAGTACTTGGAAATGTTGCTTTTCCTACACCCCCCTTACAAATTTATTCAAGAAGGTATCTACCTCACTTAGGCCATCATAAGTAGGTAGGTCTCTTACTTCTATCGATATGCAGCGTAGTGACCTCATCATCATATTACAATTTAGTGTAGTTACCTTGTGTAACTGATTCTGCCATCGCTCCGTCTCCTCATCCGAATCCAAAGTATAGGAGCTTACACAATCCCATGCAAGCCGCCCATTCATGGTGGGATTCACCAAATCCTAGCTTCACGCTGTTATCTTATAGATGCAGCCCAAATCAACATCACTTTCATAGTTGTACACCAGCTCTGTATAGCGAAATCCCTCAGTAGGGTCCAAAGGTATAACTACACAAAGTGACTTATCCTAAAAAATCATCTCGCGCTTCTTCAGATTAATCACCCCATTCACGTTAGTAGCCCAATCAATTCCTGGGATAAGGATTGTTGTCATCAGCAATCTCTATCACTTCAAATTCTGCTAGCGTGCTTGCTCCCTCAATATCAACAGTGATTCCCTGCAATCGCCCCATGAGTATTATCTTCTGCTAGTTCGCCATTCACAGCTGAATAGGAGACCACTACAATGTAGGTCTCCCCATTCACTCCCATGTTTGCTTTAGCAGAACATTCACATCCGATCCTAAATCTAGAATTACTTGATCCATTTAATATTCTCCAATCTGTGCGGCTAACCACATTTCTCTTCCCGTCCTTGTCTTATGTTTTCCATGTTGAAAATAATATTGAGAGGGGGGGGGTGAATCAGTATTATAAATATATTTTCAATTCACAAAAATTTGTATACGTAATTTCAGTTAGTGAAAACAACGTGTATATGCAACTATGATGAATGAAACTCGCGTATAACTTGTAGACTTATAATTTTAATTTATTCTTCAGATGCTTATCATTAATCTGTGTGGAGAACCATATAAATAGTAACCAGAAAAATAGAGCAGAAAGTGACACAAAAGAACACAAGATGTAAGGTGGAAACCTAATGTGGGTGAAAACCACCTGCTGCAATTTGTCTCTATCTTCTTTCAATTAGAAACTTCTTTTTACAACGATTATGTACTGGTGCAGTCTTAAACCAGTACGTAGGATACTACCTGCATAAGGCTACAACCTTCTCTTGTTCTCCAACTTCACCTGGAAGGGACCTACAACCTCCTATAGCTCTTGTACTAGCTAAAATTATAGTACGCAGGTTCCTACCTGCAGAAGGCTACAACCTTCTCTTTTCATCCAACGACCATGTTTCATAAATTTCCATACTGGGTCCATGAATAACATCAACCATACATCAAGCATATCTACGACAATCAATCACCTTTGTACAACTCAATATAGAATCAACCAAACACTTCTCAGAATGCTATAACCAGAAAATAGTAACAGTAACCAGACACCAATTCTGGACCCTGAACACTGCAGCAACAAATAGAAACAACTAAAGCATATTTCATGAAATGTACGCTACTTCACTATGCAGAAACCTACGTACATACGCAGCTGTATCAATGCCAACCAACGTATAAGCTTTCTTCAGTTGCCAAACCTGCGTGTATATGTGCCTATGCCGCACTTTACATGCATATAGATCTATAAAAGATAATTTACCCTTTTCCTTAATCGAACATCATTTATAACCAGACTATCAGATTTATAGATCTAATCATGCGCCAATTATAACATATCAAATATTACAAAGACACTACTATTCAAGCCATATAGTCTTGATCCATCAATAGAACTTATCCATCTTTTAGCGCTCAGGTTCCTCCTTGGTCTAGATCCAACAATGCACCATACACCAGTCACTAGTATTCCAGATCTTTCTCTTCTTAAGATATTCAACACTTAGTTGATACCCTACCCAAATGATCTCCTTCTCTTTTTATAGTCCTAGGAATTACTCAAACCATGATCCAAAACCATTATAGAACTAATACTAGGGACCCAATACTTGGGTTCAACACTTTGGATACAATACCAAGGACCAAAACCATAGGTTCAAATATGTCAGACTAAATACCATGGACCAAACATAAATTCCCCCACATGTACATGCTTTTCTTTGCATGAAAGTGCGTGCATACGTATACACACCTTTTTATCGGTGATCCCATGTGTATACGCGACTTTGCTGAGAGGAACCTGTGTATACCTTCTTTTCTTCCATTCTGAGTGGTTGAGTTGTTGATTTGACATTTGAGTGAGTTGCCATCAAGGACAACACCTACACCATAGTGCCAAACCTGTGTCATAATGCCAACAATCTCCCCCTTTGCACTTGATGGCAACCCCAAGTCACTCAAATTCATTCTCCCCCTTTGACATCAAGGGCAAAGGGTTATGCTCCCCCTGAGTTTATGCTGAATTTGCTGCTCTGTTGTGTTGTCTAAGCTCCCCCTGACTGTATGCAAGATCTGCAAGAAGATGTTCTGCAAGAGAAACATGACTTTATACACTATAAATGACCTTCCTACCACCAAAGACTCATACATTCATCTCCCAACCAAGTGGGAATTGACCAAAAATTTACACTTGATAAAGAAAAAATCATTACTTCATTCATCCTAGGCATAGTGGGGAAACCAAGACAGGCCATTACATGACCTTGATAAGAAAAGAAAAGAAATACATGACATAGAGCACAAGTATCTGTCAATCATCATTCAGACCAACAATTATGTTCTACAACAACTATCATTAGCAGCATCTGTCAATCATCATTTAGACCAACAACCATGCTCTCCCTCTACACCTGTTCCACCTGAAATCAAAATAATTGTGAAATTGAACCAAGATCTTTTAAGATAATGCCAACAATGAATTATTAGAAGAACATATTCTCCCACTGAACCTGTGCCAGATGATCTCTTTTAGACCCATTACAACCTCTTTCATCCTGAGTCTGGCCCCATTGCTTTTCTTCAAGCCAGAATATATGCGACTGTACCCATAGAAACCTGCGTATGTACGTGGATTACCCACCTGAAACTTGCGTATAACCATTAATATCTGAAAACATACAAGATTCAACAATAAGATGATGCATCAACTACCCCCAGCTTCTGTCTGAGGTATTCAAATGTCTCCCTAGGTAGTAGTTTGGTGAGTATATTAGCAACGTGTTCCGTAGATGGAACATACTCCAACATGACCTTTTGTTCAAGCACTTGTTCCCAGAGAAAATGACACTTGATAGGTATGTGCTTAGTCTTTGAGTGCATGACAGGATTCTTTGAAATACTGATTGCACTTGTATTATCACAGAAAATGGAAATAGGTGGAGTACAAGTGATTTGAAGATCTTGCAATGTTTGTATCATCCAAAAGAGTTGTGTGCAACAAGATGCAACAACTACACATTCTGCTTCAGTTGTAGATAATGCAATGGAAATTTGTTTCTTGTTGAACCAAGATACTAATCTAGGACCCATGAAGAATGCACCACCACTAGTGATTTTCCTGTCATCCATGCTACCTACCCAATCTGCATCTGTATAAGCATGAAGTGTGACATATGTATCTCTAGGATACCATAGACCATAGTTTTGAGTCCCTTGAAGATACTTGAAAATTCTCTTAATGGCCTGAAGATGAGTTTCCTTTGGATTTGCCTGAAACCTTCCAACTATCCCTACTGCATGCATAATGTCTGGTCGGGTACCCATTAGATAGAGCAAACTACCAACCATGGATCTATAGGTTGGTTGATGTGCAAATGTTGATTCATCATTTGTGTTGAGGCTACATCCTGTTACCATAGGGGTACATACTGGCTTTGAATCCTCCATCCCATATTTCTTCAAGATCTGCTTGAGATACTTGGTTTGTGATACAAAAATACCATCTTTGTTTTGTTGAACTTACAAACCAATAAAATATGTGAGCTCACCAAGCAGAGACATTTCGAATTCTCTCTGTATCACTAAGGCAATGTTTTGACTCATGTCTTCCTCATTGCTACCAAAAATGATATCATCAACATACACAACAAGTATTAGCAATTTATCCTTGTGAATGTTTATATATAGATTGCTAGATGTTATCCTTTTGAAAAAACTTGTTGATGAAGGTACTTATCCAACTGATAATACCAAGCTCTTAGAGCCTATTTAAGACCATAGAGAGCCTTTTTGAGTCTACATACAAGTTTTTGGATCATTTCTGAGGATAAACCCATTTGGTTGCTCAATATATACTTCTTTATCCAAGTCTCCATTTAGAAAGGTATTTTACGTCTATTTGAAATACTTTGAACTTCTGAAGGCTAGAGAGAGCAAGGAACATTCTTATCTTTTGGTCTAGGAACCAATTCCCAAGTGTTATTCTTTTCAATCTGTTCAAGTTCTTCCTCCATGGCCTTGACCTAGCATTCATCTTTGCATGCTTCTTTTACATTTTGTGGTTCGGTGGAGGAGAGCAATGCCAAATAGCTTGAAGCCTCTAAAATGGTTCTTCTTGTTTGAACACCTGCCTTTTTATGTCCCAAAATTTGAGTTTCTGGATGATTCTTCTGAATGTATCTAGATGGAGTCTTTTCTTCTATCCTTATTTGTTCTTTTGGTGCCTCATGGGTTTGTTCTTCATCATGAATCTGATTTGATGTTGAAGGATAGTCTTCATCATGTTAAAGGTTTTCAAATTTTACTTGCCTAGGAGTGTTTCCTTCTTCATCAACCACTACATCAATACTTTCAACATTTTTTCCAAGTCTTTTATTGTAACACTTATATGATTTGTTGTGGGGAGAGTAGCCAAGTAGAATTCCTTCATCTGATCTAGGTTCAAACTTGCCAAGATTTTCATCAGTCTTCTTAATGTAGCATTTGCTTCCAAAAATTTTGAAGTATTTTATCATGGGACTCCTACCATACCAAAGTTCATGAGGAGTTTGAGTGTTGTTTACTTGGACGTTTGTCTTGTTGAGAATAGTAACTGCAACAAATGTGGCTTCACCCCAGAAGGTTGCGGGAGTTCCAGATTCATCAAGCATAGCACGGGCCATTTATTGAACTCTTCTGTTCATCCTTTCCACTACTCCATTTTGTTGAGGAGTCCTTGTAGCAGAAAAATTCCCTTCTTATTCCATGTTCTTCACAAAAATAAAAAAATACATTTGAGGTAAATTCCCCTCCTCGATCTGACCTAAGGCATTTGATTCTGCGATTTGATTCATTTTCCACTAAGGCTTTGAATGATTTGAACTTTTCGAAAGCTTCATCTTTATGCTTCATAAGTCCTATCCAACACATCCTGGAGAAGTCGTCAATAAATAGTATAAAGTATTCTTCTCCTCGAGGTGACCTTTTCCTAGTTGGACCACATACATTATTATGGACAAGTTCAAGTGGCCTGCTAGCTGATCCTTCCTTTTTAGGGAAATTAGCTCTGGTTTGTTTACCAAACGGACATGATTTGTGTATTGTATTTTTTGGAATCCTAATGTTAGGGAGATCACGAACCGCCTGATATTTGCATGCTTTCCTTATCTCAGAGAAGCTAAGATGCCCCAATATTTTGTGCCATAGCCAATGTTCATCATTCTTGCTTAGATAGCACTGTTGTTCTCCTTCTTTGAATATGTATAAATTATTTGGAGTTCTTATGCCTTTGATCACTATTTTTCCTGTGTCAAGCTCATGAACAATACATCCATTCGATCAAAATATTACCTCAGTTCCTTGATCGCACATTTGACTGACACTCAATAGATTATGCTTTAAGCCATCATCCTGCTTTGACCTTCTTTTTCAAACGACCAAAACCTTTACCTTTTATGAATGTAGGGTGTCATTTCCAAATGAGACCTTCTTTTCCCTTTCTAAGGCAGTATATGACTGAATTTTTTCTTTATCACATGTCAAATGTTTCGAGCATCCACTGTCAATGTACCATTGATTTTCCTATCCTTCTGCATACAAGGCTATCCCAAATCTTTCTAGTTGCGGTTCTTTATTTTTCCATGTTTTGGGACTCAATGAAGCTAGCTCCTATTGAGTTGTTTGCTGAAACCTACTCCTACATCCAGAATCTTCATGACTGAAGTTGTTACAAATATAACATTCTATTTCATTTTCAAGAGTAGAAAAGTTATTGTAGGTCCTTTTCATGATCTCAGTCATACTTCTTTGTTTTTGAGCTTCCCTAGTCATGATGGTCTTGTAGGCAACACATTGAGTAGCTTTATGACCAAAGTTATGACAAGAAAAACATTGGCCATTGAAGAAATTCCTGCGATTATCAAACCTACCAACCAAATGACTGTATTTTCCATTGACATCCATTCTTGAGCCATTATGATTTACTTGTGGTCGATTGAAGCTTTTGTTAATCCTTGAAGTAGATTGCCCACAATTTACTTGGTAATACTTGTTCATTCTTGAAGTAAATGGCCCCTGATTTACCTGGTAATCTGGATTATGCCTTTGCTGTCAATTGTCAACCTCTTCACTTCTCCTTGCTGCATCAAGATAACTTTTGGAAGTGGATGGCTTCTGTTCTTTCTTTTGTGCTTGAGATGCTTCTTCGGAATATCCAAGACCTGTCTTGATTAGAGGAGAATGCTACACTTTGAGAATCTCATCTAAAGATTCAGATCCTTTAGCAAATCTAAGATTAAGGGCTTTTGTTTTCTCAATTTCTTTTCTAAGTCCCACAATTTCACATTCTAACTTTTCATTATCTTTATCTCTTTCAGCAAGTTGAAATGTTAGAGTATCTATGATCATATTCTTTTCCTCTAAATATATTTTAAGTTTAGAAATTTCTTCATAAAGACCTTCTTCATTTATAGCATCCAAGAAGTCATCATCTTCAAAAGCCATCAAAATTCTATCATCATTGCCTTGTTCATCTTCATCACTATTGAAAGTCCATCACTATATTTATGAGTATAATAGCTCCTCTTACTTACATTCTATTTTTTGTACCATCTAACTGGTTCTTTACCTTTATCTTTATGAGGACACTTTGGAACATAGTGACTGAATCTTTGACAAGCAAAGCATTTGAAAGGTAGCTTACCTCTGAATCTTCCAGTTCCCCATTGAAGGTTCTTAAAAAAGTTTGATTCTTCTTCTTCTTCAGAGATATATCCTAACTCATTGTAATCTCCTTTTCCTGAAGCTTTGAATGCAATTTCTCTCTAGTCTGATGGTCCCCCTTTTCTCATTTCGTATGCAGTTAGAATTTTGTGCTAATGGGACATGGTAAGACTCTGTAGATTTTGTTTTTCTTCAATGGTAGAAACTTTTGAATCAAACTTAAAAGATAGAGATTTGAGAACCTTTTCAACCAAAACAACTTCTTTAATTTCTTCAGCCAAGCTTTTCATACAATTTACAATCTCATTTATACGTAGGAAATAGTTAGCCACACTTTCATCATTGTGCATTCTAAGACTTTCATATTGAATTCTAAGAGTTTGTAGTTTTTATCGTTTTACCTGCTCATCTCCTTCATACCTCAAAATGATCTTGTCCCATATTTCTTTTGTGGTTTTGAGCTGCATAACCTTGACGAATTCTGATTGAGATAGACTACCTAATAAAGTATTGACAACCTTTGCATTTGTTTCATACTGCTTCTTACCAGTCGTATCTGTACGAGTTGCTAATGGAAATGTATATCCTATTTCCACAATATCCAAAACTTCTGTGCCAAGATATTGAAGATAGGTTGTGGTTCTTACCTTCCAATAGACGAAGTTGCTCCCATCAAAAATTGGTGGCTGGATGGATGCCTCTCTTTTGTAGTTGCCAATGATGATAGATCTTCCTTCAAGTGGTCAAGCTTCTTCTTTTGAAGGACTTGCTTTGATACCAATTGTTGAAAATAATACTAAGAGGGGGGGGGGG
>APFE031469739.1:134901-196718 GCA_000404065.3 Pinus taeda
GGGGGGGGGGGGGCAATCAGTATTATAAAAATCCTTTCAATTCACAAAAATTTGTATACGCAACTTCAGTTAGTGAAAACAGCATGTATACGCAACTATGATGAATGAAACTCGCGTATAACTTGCAGAATTATAATTTTAATTTATTCTTTAGATGTTGATCATTAATATGTGTGGCAGAACCATATAAACAGTAACCAGAAAAATAGAGCAGGCAGTCACACAAAAGAACACAAGATGTAAGGTGGAAACCCAATGTGGGTGAAAACCACCTGTTGCAATTTGTCTCTGTCTTCTTTCAATTAAAAACTTCTTTTTACAATGATTCTGTACTGGTGCAGTCTTAAACCAGTATGCAGCTACTACCTGCAGAAGGCTACAACCTTCTCTCATTCTCAAGCTTCACCTGGAAGGGAGCTACAACCCCCCATAGCTCTTGTAGTAGATGAGGTACTAGTACATAGGCTGCTACCTACAGAAGGCTACAACCTTCTCTTTTCTTCTAGGGACCATGTTTCATAAATTTTCATACGGGATCCATGAATAACATCAATCATACATCAAGTATATCTGCAACATCAATCTCCTTTGTACAACTCAATATAGAATCAACCAAACAATTCTCGGAATGCTATAACCATAAAACAATAAGAGTAACCAGACACCAATTTTGAACCCTGAACATTGCAGCGACAAACAGAAACAGCTAAAGCATATTTCATGAAATGTATGCTACTTCACTATGCAAAAACCTGTGTACATACACAGTTGAATCAATGCCAACTAGTGTATACGCTTTCTTCAGTTGTTGAACTTGCGTGTATACGTGCCTGTGCCGTGTCGAACCTGCGTATAGATCTATAAAAGATAATTTACCCTTTTCCTTAATCAGACATCAGTTATACCCAGACTATCAGATTTATAGATCTAATCATGCGCCAGTTATAACATATCAAAGATTACAAAGATGCTACTATTCAAGCCATACAGTCTTGATCCATCAATAGAACTTATCCATCTTTTAGTGCTCAGGTTCCTCCTTGGTTTAGATCTAGCAATGCACCATACACCAGTCACCAGTATTCCAGATATTGCTCTTCTTAAGATATTCAACACTTAGTCAATATGCTAGCCAAATGATCTCCTTCTCTTTTTATAGTCCTAGGTCCTAATTAAACCATGATCCAAAACCATTATAAAACCAATACTAGGGACCCAATACTTGGGTTCAATACTTTGGATACAATACCAAGGACCAAAACCAGAGGTTCAAATATGTCGGACTAAATAGCATGGAACAAACATAAATTCTCCCACATGTACACGCTTTTATTTGCATTAAAGTGCGTGCATCCATATACACGACTTTTGATTGATGATCCCACGTGTATACACAACTTTGCTGAGAGGAACTTGCATATACCTTATTTTTTTCCATTTTGAGTGCCTAAGCTATTGATTTGACATTTGAGTGAGTTGCCATCAAGGACAACACCTGTACCATAGTGCCAAACCTGTGTCATAATGCCAATACGGGGTTGTAGCACAATTTTCAGATTTGGATCTTCCTCACGCAGCTCAGAACTCATCATCTGGAGGTTCTGAGTCGAGGGAGGTAGTAGCGCTCCTTTGTTGCGAATCCTAGTTATTAGCGTAGGACAATTGTCCGTCTCATGATCAAACAAGGTACAATACAAACATGATGGATGTGTTTGGTTCGTATAAGCACGGGCATAATATCCTGGCCCTTCATAATTGTAGCATATCAACTGACCGTGATCTCTTTGAGGTCCTCCTCGGCCTCATACATGCCCCTAACATCTTGTTCACGCCACTCCTACATTCTAGTCTAGGGGGCACAATTTGGCCTGAACTCTGTAGGTGGGAGTTCTATCCATCATCAGCTCATAGATTCTACAAGTGCACTTATCATGTCCCACTGAGCTATAAAAGTTATAGAACAATTGTTGCGAATTTTGTGTATACTTTTGTAAGAAATGGCAGTTGTTCGTAGCATGTTTTCCTCCTATTTGACAAATCGCACACCACAAAGCAGGAACCATGCTAGGTCCTGCTTGTGCTTCTAGCCTTAACAGCATCAGTCCTCCTTCTACAAGTTAATTTGCAAAACCTGGGCGGCAATGATCCTTGTCTTAACATAGACTTTTTCATTTTACACAACACACCCCTTCGCACACTTATGGCTAGCCTGTCTTGTCCTATTTCAGAATTTGCATCTCAAGGCATAAATTCTTCAGTTGCACATGGATCTGCTGAACTCCCAAGTTAGGATCCTGCATCGAGGTCTCATGCATCCTAATCATGATTTCTAAGGCCTTTTATTGAGTTGTTAACTTCTGTTGTGATAGCACGCTCCTTAAATGTGGTGTTAGAAATGCTACAAACCATTTGCGATGTTGGCCATCCAACAGATTCATATTGGCCTCGCGAATCCTACACTTGAGTCTCTGATCCAGCTCCCAAGGAGTCTCACCTGGTGCATCATGATTTCTTTGAATCTAATGATCGATTATGCCTCAGACTTTGGCCTACTAAATTCTTTGTTTAGCGCTACTTGGATATCCACGATTCCCGCATTTGGATTATCATTGGAGTTCTTAATATACTAGGTCGGCACATGGTCCTACAGGGCACTAACCAGTGTCACTTTCTTTATACTGTCATTTGTAACTCCTTGTGCTTCCCATACGGCTGTTATAATGAACCAAAATTGGCCCGGATCCTCATTTCCCAATCCCTTGAACACAGGAAACTTTATCGTGCTTGCCATACTGGATTGCGGTTGTGGCAGAGGTCGTATAGGTGATGATGGAGGTGATGGTAGCAAAGCTGGTGGCAGTGTGGGTGGAGGTGGTATTCATGGAATTCTTTGCCTTATCAGATGGATCGTGCTTTGCAGTGAGACCTTTGCAATCTCTTGCTCGTCCCCTCCAGGAGGTGAAATCAAGGGGCTATTTTTTGGTCCCTTACTTCGTTCCTATAAGTTTTTTCACTCCGTGTAGCTCCAAACATCAAGGTAACTGGATAACCCTCTTTTCGCACAATAGAATTTTAATCCAAGTATTTAGAGACATTACGTACTTACCTCACGGACCTTTGAGAAAGCATCGCTCTGCCTCGTTGAAGCTAATTGAGGTGTCAAATATGAACTCAATAATGAATCCTCCTATAATCTGATCAAGCCAATGATCAACGACATGTGTGATCTTATCCTCTGATGCTTCCAATCTTTGCACTAAATCTGGGGTCCACATAATAGGACCATCTAGCTTCCAAGTTCCTTGGCTATCTACTAGCTTCGTGATCCACTTGTATAACATAGTAGGGAAAGACATAAAGAATATTTCATGGATATCTATGTACAAGAGGTAGTATAACCACTCTTCTTTCGACAGTTGTGGATTCCTGTTCTACTACGCTGTGAGCTCGTGAATTCTTCTGTCCAACTAGCCTTCAATTTCCTTCTTAGTTGGATTCCAATGATATGACATCAGACATATCTATGTAGATTCCAGTCCCAACAATGGAACTATTTGTTGGCATGATGGGGCATGACCCAGGTTCAGAGTTATTTAGCCAAACAAATCCCTACACCACTGGCCCTTTCGACATTAACCCGCAGAGCGCGGAATGATGTCTCACCTGAAGCAGTATGGGAGGATGTTGGAACCAAGTTATCGCACCCTTGAGATGTCTGAGGGGTCAATTTATTCCAATCATGCCTCCCTTCACATAGGTCACTTCACACATTGTGCTGACCGACAAGACCTGCGCAATCTATTATAATCTCCTTCGCGCAGCCCTAGCTAGGGGTTGAGGTGCTCCCGTGGTACTATGGCATCGATCTGTGTTATTTCCCCAAGTTACACCGTGTATCTTACTTATCCTCTTATAGATGTTAGTTGAATTCACGTAAACAGATACTTTTTCTCACATTCACTTAATCTACACAATTATATATGTTTGTGCACCATATAAACAATAAAAATGCAATTTATACCAAATATATTCGATGCAGAAAACAAGAAATAAGTACATCGAATTGATGTAAAACTTCTCTTTATTAATGCTTCAACAATTGCAAAGGGATCCACGCACACAACTGTGGGCTACTAGGCCTCTACACACTCAACTGCAGAGCCTTCTCCTACTCTATGACCCAAAGACTCGACCTTACACTTTAGATACGATTCAATTTTTCATCCTTAGATTCTTCTTTTACAACTTGGAGCCTCATTCTATTTATATAATCCCATGGTTCACAGACCATTGGAGATTTCTATAGATGACATTATATTACAAAATTGAGGGCAGACAACCCTATGACTTTTACAACTTCACGCTCCATGCCCACAAAATATGGATTCTTTACATCAGATTTACAACTTTTAACCAAAATCTAGGCTCTAAGCCCCAAAACTTTACTTGGTAGATCTTGCACCGAACACTTCTACTAAGCATGGAAATGACTGTGCTTTTATGGTCATTGACACATTCTCAAAGATGGCCATTCTAGAAGCCTTCAAGAAGAATATCACAATAGAAGCCACTACTAAACTCTCCTTTGAATGAGTGTGGGTACACCTTGGGATCCCATAGTCTATCATCTCAGATTGCAGCAATAGGTTCCTTAGTACATTTTGGTCCAATCTCTGGTCGATGTTGGACACCAAGCTCACTATGTCCACAACATTCCATCCCCAAACTGATGGCTAGATAGAGGTCATCAACATGATGATCTTACACATTCTATGCATGTACAACTCAAAGCATCCACGCACATGGGATGAGAGCCCTCCCTATGACTAGCATAGCTATAACGAGGCTCTCCACAACTCGGCTGGCCACAACCCTTTCAGGGTGGGCTTGGTATTATAGCCACTATGTCCCATTGATGTGGCCTTACCATTTGTAGCTACTCAGACAAAGGGATAAATATTTTCATTGAGAACATCCAACATATCCATGAGCAGGTCCATGAAATTCTGGAGAACTCAAATGACAAGTACAAGTAGTGACATGACCAGTATCAGGTGCCACACAAGTTTCGGGTGGGTGACAAAGCCTGGTTGCATTCGCAGAAGGAATGCCTTACCAGCGCCTATCGTAAACTCAGAGCACTCTGATATGGTCCTTACACCATTACCAAGGTTATGGGTGACAATTCATTTGAGCCCAACATGCCCCATTCCTTGGCCTGTACCAAGTGTTCAATGTGGACCGCTTTCAACCATACTTCCCACCATTGCTAGACACATCAGACATTGCAAAATAAGTCACACCTACAGAGTTAAATCTAGATTGCATGGAGCAAGACACAATTGATCAGATCATGGACACATAGATCAAGAACAATAGCTAGTATAAGCTCCAACTATATCGAGTTGTCAAAGCAGGCCAACTCCTTCACCAGGGCAAGTGGCTCACTAGGGACCAAGTTCAGCAGAAGTTACCTCATCTCATGGAGGAACTCAATGCAATGGGGACCATTGCTTCCTAATGGAGGAGGAATGATCTAGGTGGATATTGGTGGTCCCCCACCAATTCCACTTGGACCCCCACCATTTTTTCTTTGAGTTTTTTAGTTTCCTTAATTTTAGCACAATTTACTATTTTTAGCCGTTTTCCGGGTCCTAAACTTCCGAAGTTGTTTTGAGGCCATAAACGATGTTTTTTTGCAATCTGCCACCAACTATTTTCTACCTAAAATCATATTTTCCATCGTATTCCTTTGAGAGATGCTTCCAATGGGTTGTCATGCACGTCAGATGAAAATAATATGACCAAGTCGCGACCCCGGGAAGTTGGTTGTCCAACTCACCCCAATAGGGCCCATAAACTCTTGGTGTTACATCTCCTCGGGTTAGGGTTTTGGTTTTTTAGGGTTTGATCTTATTTTTCAATAATAAAAAAGCCCTTTAGCCTCATTACAACACAGTTTAGAGGCATGTAGCCACCACATCTATTCTCAAAGATAAGCTATCATCACCCGAGCTAGTCTTATTTCCATTTTGTTTGTAAGCATATTTCAGTATTTGATATTAATGAAATGAAGTGTTATTTCTACTACATCTTTGTATTTATGGTTATATATGTAATTTGTTTCATTCATGTTTAAATCCGGATCAATACCTGACTCAAAACCATTATACTAGTCATAGCATGCTCATGGAAATCAATGGACATTATTTGGTACTAATGTCCCATAATTGCCTTGCTCTTCAATTGCTTTACCAACATATTGCTGCATGTTCCAATTTATTTCATTGTTTATACTAATTCTTGCACTCAATTTCAACCATCCAACTATGAATTTCCTTGCTTCCTATACTAAGTACATAACATCCATTAGATTCAAAATAAATTTAAATAACTTCAAATCATACCTCATTAGTAGCTTGCTCATAAGGTATAGTTGCAATCCTATTTACCTCCTATCACAACAGGTCAAACTAACATCTTTAACTAAATCATCATCTATAAACATATCAAATTATGTTAGTTCAAACACAACCATCATATATCAACATCATAATTCACATGTAACCATAATAAACTAGAATCATAGATCACATATAATCATCATATACCATAATCATAAATCACATGCATAGAAAAACTAAATAAAATGTTGATACTTATCCTTTCATCGATTCTTAGCTTATCCCATTTCCTTTATTTCGTACACACTCCAGATCAGTTGCCACACGAGACAAACACCTAGTTCCTTTTATTAAACCATGTGCATGTACACATAGTGTGCATCACACACTACATACAACACCATGAAATACAAGCACCTACACCTAACATACAACACAACTCAAATATATATATATATATTATATATATATATATATATATATATATAGAGAGAGAATAGAGAGAGAGAGAGAGAGAGAGAGAGAGAGAGAGAGAGAGAGAGAATGAACTAATATGTCATGATACCTTGAATACACAATGCAAATACATAGTGCCACGTGCCCACAACATAACATGTATGACATGCACTCAATCCCAGATGTGCACCAGTATCACATGTACAAAGCGCCACCAACACAACATGTACATTGCATTAGAAGTACATGACACCACCTACACAATGTGTACACAATGCCTCATTTACACTACACCACTGTACAATGTGTGCAAAACACCTCATGTACACTACACTGCTGTAAAATGTGTACACAAGACAAGATATACACAGTACCATACAAATGACATGTACGTGACACCACATGTACATAGTGGCACATGCATGACATGTACACAACACCACATGCACACAACACCACTTGTACAACATGTACACAACGCCACATGCACGCAATACCATTTGTACAATCATGCCCACAACACCATATGTACATAGCGCCACATGTACAACATGCACGCAACACCACTTGCACATAGCACCACATATCCAACATGCACATAACATCATCTGTACACAGTACTACATATCCAACATATGTACAACACCATATGTAAGATTCACACAACACTATATATACTATCATGGACATAACATTGCTTAAACAACATGTACACACACTATATATACACAACACCGCATGTGCACACATCATAGATGCAACATGCACAACATATACAACATATGCACAATAGTAGTACCACACATCCAAAACCACACTATCCCTAACAAGAAAGATTTCTTCCAGTGCCTTATTCATGCTTATCCTATCATACTACAGACCACACTACTTCCATTTTGCTAATGTATCCCTCGGTATAACCTATCAATAAAATAAGCATAGGCATAAAACAAGGACACAATAGAAATTCATATTCACATGATACGAACCTCATATATTTGTCATGAATAATTTTCCCACTTGATTCCTCATAGCCAGGAACTTCTTCATGACATTAACATGCATAAGCAATCATTCTGCCACAAGAATGATTCTTGATGATCTATCAGAAAATGACATAGATACATGGATACACACATACATTTACCTAAACATTAGCATAAACAAGCATGATCTTGTCAAAGAATTATATGCACACATACATATATATATATACACATAAATGTTAGCATTAATAGTCATGATCCATTATGACCCTATCAAACATAACATACATACACACATTCATGTATACATAGATAAAAATTAGTGTAATCATGATCATAACATAATTACTAGATATCAAGGTCAAGGGTTAAGAGAAATTACTTTATTTATGCACAACATTAAGAATATTCATTCCTAACATAGCCAAGGCATTTGATGCGTCAGATCCATTTACTTTACCTTTTTGGTTGCCTTTCTCATGACTTTACGACCACCGTCCATTTACCACAATGGACCCATCCAGTCCAACCCACTGTCATAGTCTTACCTTTTGCTACACATACACATGCACTGAGCTTCATCTGTGTCTTACATTACTTGTTGGGTACCACACAGCTCTCCTCGAACTCCATTAACTTTCCTCTTTCTCAACCAATTCCCAAGACTCAAAACAATAAAAGGAAAGAATCGAAACAATCAAAACCAAAAGCAATACGACACCGCAACAAAGTGGCATAACTATGCACCAGAAACAATCAAAATCACAAATAAATTGCAACGATTGAAAAATACCAAAGGGACAACATTAACAATAGACACCATGACTCAGTCCCCATGGTTCCCAAGGAAAACTTGACCTAAGCCTTCTTCGAGATTTCATGGCAACCTCTCTTTCCATGCAACTCCATGCATCATGTTGTCATTAACACGTAACTATTAGTGTATAAATAAACATAATAATACAACAGTTACCTCATCTTGTTGTGCCAAGCACTTTTCTTGCAACTGAACACATCCACACCATATCTCAAGGGACTCTAATCCTTTGACACATCCACGTGTAACTAAATACTAGCTAATATACTTTTTAGGTATATGTTCATGAATATAGCACGTATATGCATAATGTTAGACAAGATTAAGTTTAAGAAGACTTCTTGTGTGTAAAGCACTCATTCGT
This sequence comes from Pinus taeda, assembly GCA_000404065.3. Lineage (NCBI taxonomy): Eukaryota > Viridiplantae > Streptophyta > Pinopsida > Pinales > Pinaceae > Pinus > Pinus taeda. Next base: position 143,929 of record APFE031469739.1, read on the forward strand.
TTGAAAGTAAGGGTTCCAAACATATCCCAAGAAAATCTTGCCCAATTACTTTCTTTTACTTTTTTACCTTGTTGCAATCAAGGCTTAGTTATATAAACACATCAACTATTACCTTGTCACACTAATACCAAGCATGTTTCCTACAACTTCTCACACATTTAAACCACATGTTCCAAATGTCGAGACAATACTATCTATCAATTTGAAATAAACCTTTACCAAGACTGACAATCATGTCATAATCCATAGTAAAATCATAGTCATTAGACAAAACACTACAACTGTCACCTACTACGCTGAAGTACATATCAACTATCGCAACACATATCTATAAGTACAACCATCTTAAAAAAAGATCATTTGAACACATACTCATTATGAAATTAATCAAATATTCAACCAACTTGCAACCATACCATGTCAAATGAATCAACTAGACAACATAATCAAACAGTCAAGTACCAAATATATGACATAAGCAAACTCATACCTTAATGTATCTTGGGGGAGGCGATCTTGTCTACATAATCAATCTAGGTTAGCACGATACAACTTCACAACATATCAACTCAAACATAAATCATGATGTCCATTATAGTAACTAACTAACAATTTCACATCGTAAGCTCATAAGCATATGTCATTCATGCATAACAATCACATAAGTACGGTCAATCTAGATTACTATGGCACCATATCACAAATATGCTAGTTCATACCTGAATATCGCAGCCATAACCATCTTCATAGGTCAAACCAGGTTATCACAATACATATAACATCAATATATTTAATGCAATGAACATAACCATCATGCATATGACCAATCCAAATTACAACATCAAGATCTCAATGAAATAACCCTAATCATTAAATTAATAGCATATGACAAGAATAAGCTATATATCATTCTCATCAAAAACATATAACCTAATCATCAATTTATCTAACATAAAACAACAATAGAAATGCATATAATCACAAGTTACCATCACTCTTGACTATCTGAATCATGTGCATATGACTATGCTAATCAACTTCTCCAGGAGGATCCTCAAATGTCGACCTGTTCTAGTCAACCTCAAACATAGCCAACGCAGTCCAACCAACAAAGAACTCACATGGAGTTTTTCTAACACAAAGGGAATGAACTTCATATGTCTTCATGGGATTGGAAAATATTGTTGTTGGTATTTGGGAAAAATGGCCATGTAAAATTATTAACATATGAGATAAGATTCTCATAATAGTGTATTTTTTTAATTAAAAAAAAGCATTATTGGAGAAAAGCCATGTGGGCTTGCAATCCCTAGTCTCAAGGAGAGTCTTGTGGAGGAAGTTTAGATCCTTAAGGATGGCTGAGAGATTTATTCCAATCAATTCCCTTGAGATATCCCAAGCTCCTAACCAAACGGGACCTTGAGAGATATTCTCCATGAAAACCTTTAGGTGATTTAGATGGAGAGCCTTTAAAAAATGCTTCTTGGGAATCAAGAGGAGGAGAAGAGAGCTTGTGGAGAGCTTTTTCAAGGCTTATTGATTCTATGATTTTGTAAAGGAGAAGTATATTGTAGGTCTTCTTATTTTTCCCTTTTTCCTTCAAGAATCAATAAAGTAGGCTCATGGGATTCATGAACCTGGAGAGGTAGCCACACAAGTTATGGTGAACTCCGTTATCAAATTGTCTATGTCATGTCTCTATCTTGATTACTTATTATAATTTTCATATTTTTTTTTTGTATGTATTTAATCAATGATGAGAATGAATATTTCAAGCCAATTTTCCATTATGTTTTAGTGGAGAATTGAGAGATGAATTGAATTGAAATTTGAATTATTAGCTAGGGCACTAATTCCAAATGTGGTGATATCAGAGCCTCACGATCAGAGGTTTTTTCTGTGGATTGTTAGAGGACAACCATGGGCAAAGGTTTGGAGAAATGAGGTGGATCAATATTGGTGGATCTGCAGCTAAGCACTTGAGAATAAATCATTGAGTAGCACCTTCAGTTGGTAGATATGAAGTTCCATTGGTGGCTCTGCATGGTCTTGTTGGATCTTTGGCAGAGATTTCATGCTAGTTGGTAGCGTTTCTGTGGCATTGCGGAATTGCTTGAATAAAAAGAATCCTCCTGTCGTGCCTATTCTATCTTCGTGGTCTACACGTAGCGTGGAAGCAATGAACTGTGTGTTGTGTGCTACCAAAACTACATGTTGCATGGAAGTTGTCGATATCTCCTCCTTCAAATTGTTTGAAGTAATGACCATATAATGTATATTGTGGTGATATGATCCATTAGATATTCTATTTTGGGTGGTCGAAATCATATCAAGATCGTATTTTGGGTGGCCCCAACCAATGATCTATCTATATCTACAATCTATTGTGCTTAGAAGATGTTATATGGCTCACTCTTCGATGAAAGAGAGGCATTTCTCAATTTAGTAAGTGGGTTTTACAAATGCAGATGAGGCTTATTCAACTGGATATGCACCATCAAAAGATCAGTAGCAAGATTTGACGAAATGATTGTCTATCCTCCTGGACAGGAATTATGCTTGGTTGATATGGCAGATTAGGGGTTGGAACTAAGCAACATGGGTAACTTTTCGACACATCAGATACTTTTCCCAACATATTTGAGGGTAACTGAGGATTGAATCTTTCCTATGAAGTTTTTTTTTTAAGAAATGTTGTTGCAAAAAGAGGGTTTGTTAAAATGGTTCGGTAATGAGTGGATTACATTCCTTTTGAAATGAAATTTTTCCGAGATTTTTTTGTGAAAACAAATTTAGCATACCCATGAAAAGGTAAGGTTTCTAATCCTTTCAATTTGACTCCAGAAAGTTAAACTAACATATGGATTGATGAGTCTCATCATTGGGTAACTATATGGACCTTAATCCACCTCCTATCTTAGTCAAATCAACTCTTCTCACAATTTAATACATTTTTCTATTATATTTTGTTTAATGAGATGAGTCAAAGTGAGATATTATGCCTAGTGGACTAATGTGCATTGAATGTAGGTTTGTGAGAGAAAATCAGGGAGTTTTGGCAAAATTAAGGGCTGAAACCCGAATGGGACAAGGAAGAGAGATTGTAGGAGGTAAATCCTCCCTCATTTGAATAGTCCTCCATCAATCACACTATCTTGGAGTACAAGCAACCAATTTATGAAGATCAAAAGGCAGCAGAGCAAGTGACAGTCAAAGAGTTAGTTTATCTCAAGTTTGGGAGCCGAGCCTCCCTATATTTAAGGAAGTTGTTGGGGACTTCAGTTGTATAAATAAATAGGCCTCGAGCCTGATTAGGATTCAAATTTTTGTTGTAAAAAATCTAGTTATTTTTGAGATCCAGACTCATGGAAGACATTTCTATGTAATTTTCTATTTTGATATTAAGAATGAGATTTGTCTTGATCTAGCACAAAGTTATCTCAGAGGGTTGAAGCTCTTGGTTTAGGGCCCAACCCTAGAAGCAAATGATCATCTTCTTGTATCTTTATGCTTATATTGACTTCATAGATTCATGGTTAAATTGTCCTTAGAAGTATTTCATTGCAAGTAGTGTAGATTTGATTAGTTTGTTTATTAGTTTACTTCCATTTTTGCTTTACTTCAACAGTAGTTTAGAAGAGATAAAGGACCATCAAAAAGCTATAAATAGGTGTTTTTTCCTAACTTATTCCTTCAGGGATCATGATTTGAGGAAAGGACTCCTATGCAGACCCCAAAAGACAAAATTCTACTTCCTCATAGACTTTAGAGTTTTTTGTACTTAAGCTAGCATTTGATCAATTTGCAAGAGTAGGACCTAGTCATCATTTCTTCTGTTAGTGTCAGTATCTTCACACTTCCATCAGTGATCAAATTTATCTTTTGCATGCATATTAGGTGTCTCATCCGATCAACTACATTCCATTAGGTCATGGATCAACTGATGGTAGTGGCTTCATGTCAATTTTCCTCATGATATTCACCTGCTGACCTATTCTCACATTTTTTTAAGATCATTTACTGTTATTTTATTTCATTTCATTTACAAAAATTAGTGTTAGGGTTCTATTCTCAATAGATATAGGGTTTGTGATCACGGTCATCCAAAATTGAATAAAAGGTCAGTAGGCACATGAGGAGTATTAATAAGTTCATAGAATCATAAATTTACTGTTGATATGCTCAATAAATACTTTTTACCTCAAAACTTTGTTTTGAGGTGAAATAGAGTTTTTGCATTTTATGTACAAATTTCAAGTAATTTAAGTGTTTCTTTATGTAATAAGTTCAGCAGCTGCTCTTGGTCACCTTGCCAACTCCAGCGACTACAAAAACAAAAGCACCAATGCATCAGTCCATCAAATGGTCAAGAAAAATTCAAATTTCAAATGAGAAACAGAGTTTTTGAGAAAAAGTGACTAAGTCTTTATAAAAGTGGGTTTGCAATGAGGAAAAAGTAAAGTGCATCCACTTATAAAGTTAATTCATGGTATCCATTCATTTCATTATGCAAAACATCTTTGAAGAGCCAAAATCGCGATTTGGAGGGAAATCGAGCAAAGGAGGAAGGAAACCTTGTTTTTGTAGCAGGTTTACATTGCACTATGCATCAGAGGGTTGGTGTTGTGCATCAGACTGGTGTTGCACATCAGCCAGTGTAAAAATACATAGGCACTGCGCATCAGGCAGGCACTATGCATTGGGCTCAGTGCACTGTGCATTGGCCAGGGAGGTTCCAAAATCACTCCAATTCACCCTCAACTCTCCCAGACACTGCATTTCACTCCTACAAGTACGTTTTCATCGATCTTGAGCTAAATTTAGTCTTCTTCACATTTTCTTCATGAGTTTTTTTAATTAAAATCAAAACCCTAGCTTGCCTTCATACATTTCCATCTCATTGCAAAATTTTCACTACATTACCAAACCAACATTTTTTCCCATTTTCCACACTTCATTGCCCTAAATCCACCCACTAATTCCATTTTCCCTCTCCCTATTCCCCTAAGAAACTAATTCCCTTCATAAAACCCTAAGTCCCTCATAAGTCAAAACCCTAATTTCCTAAACCTATCCCTTCCTTCCCCTACTCCATTCCACATTTGAAAATCCTCTTCATACTCATCTTCTTTGTCCCCACCCATTATCATTTTCCACCATATCATCATCACATCACATCCCTAAGCCAAGCATCATGGAAAGAAGTAGTGAATCAAGTTTTGAAGAAGAAACACTTAGTGATAGCTCAAAGGAAAGAAATGTGTAGCCTAGGAAACCTCACAAGGGTGGTAAAATCATTAGGGAGGAGCTTATTAACATGACTAAACTCCTTGCTTGCCCTCTAGCCACCACATTTTTCAGATATAAATCCTGTTTTGAGTTTTGTGAAATGGTTGAGAGGGTCAAATATCACCATGAGTTAGCAAGGTAGTTTGTCATAAACATGGAAAGTAATGTGGTGCATCTTGCTGGGATAAATTTCATTCTTTCACCAGCTATCATTGCAGAAGCTAAAAGAATGTTAGATGTAGGGGAAAAGTGGAACAAAAGGAAGAATATCAGTAAGAAACATTATGAACCTTATATCAAGGCCAAATATCATGGTAAACTTAGCAGGGTGTTTCCTTTCAAATTCTTGGAGGACCGGTATGTTCCACTCATGAAGCTTATCATCAAATACTTTACATGTGAGGGTAGGTTCTCCAGACTTTATGCCTACCATATCAGATTTCTTATGCACTTCACCACGGTCAGAATGATGAAAATTCCTTATTTCATATGTAGAAACATAGAGAGGATGAAAGTGATTGCAAAAATAAAACCATTTCCACAGTAGCTCAATAGTATTTATCATTTTTCTGACATCAAAATTGTTGTTTTGCATTAGTTCACTCAGTTGGGAGTGTAAAGGGAAACCTTCATTGCCAATGAATGCTTTAAGGGGCCTCAAATATTTTCAGATCCTCAAGAGGAATGTGAACCTTCTGGGCAACAAAAAGAGCCTGAAAGTAAAACAGGAGAGGCTCATGTTCCTCTGTTTGTTACTTATGAAAGAGTCACTAGAATGCTTTTTGCAGCTGCCAAACGAGTACTATCTGCACCAGGTGTGGAAGGGGTCTTGTTTTCTTCACCGTGCCATAAGAAAATGCTATCTTCACCAGGGGTGAAAGGGACTTTTCCTTCTTCTCCAGCTAAATAGGGATAGGGTAGAGACAAAGGAAAGCAACAGATGCATGAAGAGGGTCCTACTGAAGGGCAAGACATGGATTTTTTTTTGGTTGACAAAGATGTCCCTGATTTGGGTTGTCAAAGCTCAAGACTCAAGGATATGATCATCAAAGAGAAGGAGGCTGAAATACAAGCCTTATCACTTGACCTTGAGAGGGACAAATGGATCGTCAACTTTCTTAGGCAGGAGAAAAAGTAACTAGAAGATAAGCAAACTATTATGGAGCTACAAAAAATTAGAGAAAATGGGCAAGTGGCAAAGAGAAGAAAAATAAAAATGACATCCCTTGAGCAAGAACTTGAGGCTCACTGAGAATCATGGTTGGAAAGGGTGAAAATTCTCCTTGAAAAGATGCTTGAGAAAGCTAACAAAGGAAATAAAATGTTGTGCCATATGGCTTATCATTACTTATCTCGGAATACAATTTGCCAGACAAGAATAAATAGGCTAAAAGCTAAGTTAAAGAGAGCTTTGAGGGCCAAGAAGGAACAAGATAAACTTAAAATTTTGCTTGAAGCTTCATTAGCTCAGAAAAGTAAGCTTGCCTCTTGCCAAATTTGAAGAAATTTTGGGAAATTTTGTCATTTCAAAATTTTGTAATTAAAAACACAAGAATTTTCAGCTGATGCATAGCGCCGATTGAGTTGGTTCAGTATTTTGCAAAATGGCTTGCATTTTTGGATTCCTCATTGAGAAAAAATGAAACCCAGAAAGTTTCATAAAATTTGGAGGAGATCTACGTCACCTAAAGGGCAAAAAATACCTAAATAAATGCCCTCTCTAACACTTTTTGGAGCCACAGGAACTAGTCTTGGGAGAAATGATTTGCGAAGCGTCAAATCAACTCCAAATCAGAAAATTCAAAATGTTCTAGCAACTAGATAGGCAAAGGTTGCCAACAAGCTATCTTGGGCCTGATTTGGTGAAGTGGAAGGCCTTCAAAGGTAGCCTTGAAGTAACGTTGTGCATGAGGCTCATGGCATTGTGCATCAGACAAATTTTTGCCAATTTTGCCTAAAAACTCAAAATTTCACCCAGTTTGACTATCAGTTGACTTTTTCTCTTCTCCTTAGTAAATTTGTAATGGTTAATGATGTAATACAATGTAAATATGATGAAAAGTGACTTGAGTGGGTAGATACATCAATTAGAAGTGGTTTGAGGTTGAATGAATTAGTTTCTATAGTTTTAGAGGCAAGTTGTTCCACTGCCTATTTTCTAGTTCCTAGTTTAGATGTTGTTGAAACAGTTCCTTGACTCATGGATTTGACCTCTGATGGCTAGCATAGGTGGTTTGAAGCCTATATTATGTACTTTCTTATTCATTTGTAAAGGTTTGACTCTTGTGGATGCTTTGAGCTTCATTGTAAATCACTTCTGCAGTTTGGCAAGGAAATGAACCAGGGTTTTGCAGCATTTTGTGGGATTCTTGTGGTAATGTGTCTTGGCATTATTTCTTCCTTTTTTATTTAGTGTTTATCTTATGTGTATATGTGTCAGCATCTATTTCTTTCTTCATAACTAAATGAATCAAGATAATTAGGTTGAATCCATTGATATTCAGTGATCTACCTTAAGGATACATTTAGTTTTTAATGTTTTCTACTGTTTGAAGAGGACTCATGAAATTTGCATGCCCTCTCGAACTCCTCACCAATATTTAGACTTACCATCACACCTAATTCAAAGTTCCAAAGCATCTACCTACCTTGCCCCACAGAACCTCTTGCAAATCTGAGTTGATTTCCTGAAACCAGAGTTGCCTTCTTCATTTTATCTAGCAACCAACCATCAAAATCAAACAAAATCCTCTGACCTAATATACCTAGCCTAAAATCAACATTTATTTTTAGTCATCTCAAGCCCTAGTTGCCATATTATAATTGAGATTGACAAGGAGAGAGCCCTCTCCTGACCTGGTAGGGCTAGCTACTAGGTTAAGCATGGTTTGATGTTACCCTAGACTTGCCTTCCTTCAGCCTAAGGTAGATTTAGGCACTAACATCTTCCATATTCAGACTTATAGTAGATCTCATCAATGATTCCATCTTATGCTACAAGTTTTCCTCATGCATGAAGTAAACCTCAAAGGCATGAAAAAAAGAGAGAATTATTGTTAGATCGGTAATAAAGAATATTGATTGTAGCACAGACAAGGAGTACAACAATCAAAAGTGATTGAATAATCTCAAAAAGGATATATGCATAAAGAATAGCATATGTGAGTCAGATGAATAGACCAGAACACTTAGGAATTGCATAAAGATGAAGAAAGTAAAGGAGGAAGAAATGGAGTAACCTTGCACAGGAATAGTTGTATCAGTCAAATCAATGGACATGATTGATTTAATAGGATCAATGGAGACCTTATCCTGCAAAATAAAGTAAAGAAGTGAAGGGATCAAATTAAGCCAAGTGACAGTGGAATAATGGAGCGGTCTATGGTAGCGATAAGTAGTGTCTCACACAGTCTCAAAATGGTAAACGATATTTTACAAATTCACGTGACTAACCTAAGGGGTTGACATGTAACACATCGGTGGGGAAGCAAAACCTCTTATCTCGTATGCTCTCAACGTGTTATGTATCGTGCTAGTAATCGCGCGATATTACACGATCATTGTTGGATTGAGGTAAATGAAATTTATGGTAGAGATCGGTTGGGCTAATTGGTGTGTGATACGTCGCGATGGCTGTTGGATCAGACAGGACATATCAAAGTTGGTAATTTGGAGCGCCCAAAAGTCAAGTGTTGAAATAAATATGTTGGTTGTGCAACATGCAGTTGACGGTGATTGGTCAGGTTTGTTGTGGATTGAATGGTAAGAAAATCCATGCGTATAATCTGATTAACATGTGATTAAATACCTTCGACTTAAGCATTTAATTAAGAGAATTAAACCTTGGTTTAAGAAGGTTTCACTAAGTAGGAATATTAAAATTCTTGGGACATAGTGTGAGATGTAGCTTTATTTGCATAACGTGGGTATATGCGATTTTTGTTGCATCATCTATGAGTCAAAATGCCACTTCTCCAAGATATAAAAGATGTTCCTATTTACAACAAGTTGATTAAGAAGAAGTGCTTCAAGAATCTAGGGAGGTGAAGAAGAGATTCCCCTACCATTAATGTCATTGGACAACTATATGACTTAATGTTGGGCAAGGTACTCTGTCCAAATTATTTAGACCCTAGAAACCTTGTAGTATATGTGCACATCAATGGCACCATTTTCCCACACACTTATTGGTCTTGGGGCTTCCTTTGATATGATGACCAAGGACACCATGCTCAAGCTCAACCTCCATGGTTCATTGAGAAAGACCACAACAGTGCTGCAACTTGCAAGCTGCTCTATAGTGACCCCTGAGGGGATTGTAGAGGATGTGATTGTCCATTGACTCTTGGGAATACGCTCCAAACTTCCTAGTTCTCCAGCCTAAGGCTAAGCTTATTGGTTACCATATCATCTTTGGGAGGCCCTCGCTAGCCACTGTCGATTCCTACATTAGCTACAAGGCTGGAAATATGACAATAAAAAATGGGCATATTTCCAAGTAGTTAGTCCTATATCCACCTACTCACCCATATCTAGAACATGACTTACCTTTATGGTTGTAAGGGGAGGAAGAATATTAAGTTTATTCCACCTGACTCCATACCTTAGAAACAGCCATGGGAGGGTGACAATCGGATGAATATGATTTTATTGAACACATACTCCAAAGTCCAACTCCCAGTACATTGTCCTTAGAAGAAGTAGTAAAGGAAATGCATAACAACCATCCAATTGATCTATTCTTAGCTTATTCCAACCCTATATGTGTCAAAACCATAGAATCTGGCCCTAAGAGAACTTTGAAAATCAACCCATCTATTTCTATTCACCAAGAAGAAAAGTTGTGCAACACGCTAAAGGAACACTTGGATGCCTTTTCTTGGAGTTACATAGAAATTAAGGGAATGCACCCCAAAGGAAAATTATTCAATTTTGCAGGAAAGATAATTCCTATATTACTTTTTCAAGAAGGAAATCACACTTTTCTTGAAGTAAATTGTAGAAAGGAAATATAGACTAATTGCAGAAATCAACATTCAAGAAGAAATCAATGTAAGAGCTAAATGGAGACCTAACCAAAACTAAAATCAACAATAGTGGCCTCATAACATTCATAGGCTATAAATATACTTCTATAATGAATTTGGAGTGAATTTGGGCAAAAAATATCTTGAAAACACATTGCTACAAGACTATTATAGGATTTCCATGGGAGTGACATGATTGCTACGGGAGGTTTACTCCTCAAGATAACTTGTTGAATTCCCAAGAAAATCAAATGAAAATGAGATGGAAAAAAATATTCTATGAAGTAGGATTTCCTAGGACTCCATTCCAAGTGGAATCACTAAAAAATACCCATGTTAACATGTGCTAAGAAATAGTAGAAAATTCCTACTAGTTTGCTACAAGGGACTTCCAGAAATGCTAGATTTATGAACTAGTAAAACAATCCAAGTAGCTCAATGATGAATATGAATAAAAAAAGGCATTATAATGATGCATAATTATTGTGACTCTATAAATAACCTTTAAAATAACTCACTTGAATCATCTAACCAATTTAACCTACAACAAAAGAAGCATAAACACTAAATGTAGAAATAAGGGATGAAAGTGAAAAGGACATGCAAAGACAATAAATAAATTGTACAAGAGGGGTCTAAGTCTCTTGGAATGGAAAATACCAAGGATACTCTGAGACATTTGAAGGAAACCAAGATTTATAAGCTAACAATGGCATCAAAATTCATTATTTGAATCGATCCAAGTACATCCGTGCTAGAAATGAAAGTGGAATTACTAAACAACTAGTTTTCTCCACAAGAAGACTAAGAAATACATGCCTAGAGATGAAAATTATACTTTCTACTTACATAAAGTGATAAGGAATAATTCTCCTTAAAATGAGGCATCTTTCCCTTCCAAAATCCCTCAAACATTGGATCTAGTTCCCAACACTAGGAATTTGCATTAAATGATAGGGAACACATTCCTAGATTTTCTCAATCAATGTAGATCCATAATTTTTCAATACTTTCATGATATTTTGTTCTTTTATTATCCAATATTGATCCTCATACTATAGGGAGACATTCCCTATATTATCTCATCCTCCAATTCTTCATAATCTACTTAATATTCTCACAATATTCTACCAAAATAAATAATATTAGGCACATAATATGAAATTATATCTAAACCTTCATAAGCACATATTAAATCTAAAAGAAATTATTAAGTGTAGAAGGATAGATTTAAGATAGCCTTTATATTCTCAAGAAAGGTTATATGGGCCTTAATTTGTGTCTAATTTTCACACCCATCACTTTCCTTAACTATGCATTGCACAGTTCTAGTGGATAGTAGGTCCATCTCTACGTCATTACAATGCTCATCTACACAATCCCAAAAGTCTTCTTCTCAATATTTCCTCATTGCATAATTATAGTTCCTAGTATTTCCACTCTTAGTAACTAATCATACCCTCTATGAAAAACATTGATGAACCTTCCATTATTGTGTAATGTGTTGTTCTAGTAGATAGCATGGTCATCCCTTATTACCCGCAGTTCTCAATTACATGCTCCCTAGAATCTTCCCCTAAAGTCCTTGTATAATTTCCCATCACAGCCATCATGTTACATGAGAAAACAAGATAGAATACATGATTATGGGACTGATGTTGTCTTTTCATGAATGAACTTTATTTGTAGGTGCTATCACCCTATCATAGAAAGACGGTGCTCAAGGAGGTTAGCAAGGAGAGGTTACAAGAAGGACACTCGTGGAAACAAGACACAAAGATGTTATCATGTAATATTAAATGAATAATGGATCATGATAGGGATATGGAAACTCATGTTGATTTAGAAGGTTCCAATATTCATCTAGACCCTTTGGAGGGTGAAGATGAAGTACAAGCTAGATCTATCATGAAGAGTAAAAGATAACAAAAAATCGAAGAGCTTGGCATTGATACACTAAATTGAAGTTTTATGTCACCATCACCAAGTCATGGCTTCTCAAATTGTCACAACAAAAGGCATAAGATTTCAATGTATTTTTTCATAATTTGTGAAATGTAATATTTTATTTTCAAAAAATGAGAAAATTTAAAATGTGTGGAAACCAAAGGGTAACACATGGAATGTGAAAAGTCACTAGAAATTCCTAGTCACGTGGAAGCTCAAAGATCAGATAGAAGTTTGAAAATTCACATGGAAGCTCAAGTGTCATAAGGGAGGTGAAGAATCACCTTATTTCTTATAAATAATCCATCATGCCTCAAGAAAAAGGACTTTTCACCTTAGCTTATCTAACTAGCTAGCATAAGAGAGAATATCGTTATTTGGAGAAGCAAGTGGTGCCTTAATGTTCCACTACTGGGGCTAGTGTTTAACCATTGTACGTTTATACTTAGAAATTTCAGCTAATCATCAGAAGCTCTCAAATATAGCACACTTTCAGTCATGTATCATGAATGTTGTAAGACTATTGTTATAATGTTTCTGGTATATGTTTATGTTCATACATACTAAATAAAACACTATTTAATTTATTAGGTATATATCTTGTTGAATTTGTGTTGTTATTTACTTTCATGATCCTTGTTAGGTTAACTAACAAGCCTTTCCTTGCACTTTTGTTTCTCTTTTAGGATAATACTATTAATTTTCTTCTAGAGCCTCACTCTTTGTTTCACTTCCATGGAAGTCCTTTTTATGCTTTGCAATTGATGCCTCACATTTTCAACTTTTTTCTTGTTTCAAAGGTTATGTACATAATATTTTTTTTTATTGTAGCCAAGGAAAATTTTTGAGTTATGACTCCCAGTCCTAGTAGTCAGATGGGGTTCCTACTCCAAACAATGTGAGGTCTATTTGGGACTTCATATCGGGGATACCCTCTGTGTTTGTAGACATCCAACATCATCAACATGTGGTGCTAGAAGGAGGGACAAATGTCAATATGAGACATCAAATTTGGTTTGAATATCTCAACTTAAATGGATTTTTCCCAAATCATAATCCCTCGATGTTTTTCTAATAGAGTGAATAATAAAATCTATAAAGAACTAATTAAAAATTGTCCCTGCCAAAATTTCACAGTGAGGGTGGAACAAGCATATCTGAACACACACTTCAATTTCTTAAGTTCTATGATTTTCATGAAGTGAACTGTGAAGATGTTGCTTCTAAATTATTCATCCTCACACTTGAAAGTCAAGTTAAGAAATGGTGTCATACTTACTATCTACTTCTATTCATTCATTTGATCAACTCTTCAAGGATCTTCATCAGGCCTTTGTTAGGTATGATTATCAAAATGTATATAAAAGTATTAGTAAACTTAGAATGAAACCCAATGAATATTCATTAGAAGATTTTTTGGATTAGCTTCTTCAACTTTGCTATGAATTTTTCAAGGAAAATGTAGATCGGGATTTTATAAATGAAAAGTTTCAATATTTAGTTAGTATTTCTTTAGAACCATATGAATATGAATCTTTTATGTGTCTCCCAACTTTTCTCAGTCACGAGGCATTTAAAATTTTAGAGGAGGAACCAAACAATTCTTTTGTCCTTTCTCCTCCTCCTTTCTCATTACCAGACAAAGTGGTCCCTCATATCGATGTTGATGTTGGGAAATGTAAAAATTAAATCACTGATTCACTTATACCACCTTCATTTCCTTACTGTGGTTAAGATCTCATCTAGGAAAACTTTGAATGTTCTAATAAATCCATGGAGCTTAGTGTGGAGGTTGATCCCTTGGTTTCCTAAGGTGATATTAATGGGCATAATATTAACCCTAATTATTATTTGTTTGAAATAATTTCATATTCAAGGGATACCATTAAATCTTTATTCATTAGATCAATTTGCTCCATAGAATTTTTTTTCAGATTTTCTCATTTCTCATTGTGTTGGATCAAATGGTAGTTAGGTACAAGGTGATCACATCCCAGAAGTAAAGGACTAGAAAGATGAATATATGTTTTATCTTTCTTCTTTTTTTCAAATTCCTCTATGTCCAAATAGTTATTCCACATTCTTAGATTATTAGTAATATCAACATCTCGATAATCAGACAAGTGGGATTGAATTCCTCAACCAAACTGACCTCTTGGGAAACCATCACACTCAAGGACATGACTCTAATGATATGCATGGTGATGAGATCCCAAGTAGTTTGAATGATCTCTTTCTTACACAAGAAGACTTGGAATTGCAAAACTTTAACATGGAATTTGATTTGAGCATAGAATAGATTCATATAGGGGATTTCTTCCTCAAATAAGTAGTCGTTCTGTCAAAATGTGTATAATGAATCAACTGATATATGATGTTCTTTGGATTTGCACCCTGATGAAATGGATATCAAGTCCACATCCGTTAGTAAGTTTTCCCATGACGAAAAGGACGATTTAATGATCATTGAACATCTTCCTTACAGTTTGGGTAATCTATCTAGTGATGTTGAGACATTCAATGAAATGATTGATTCCAACAGTTGTCATATGAATCATAATGATCTTCCTCAAATAATTGATGATAGTTTCCTTCATAAAAATGATGACCTGACCATGACTTCAAAATCTAATGTTCCGATATTTTAAATTTCAGGAACTCATCAAAAAGTTGAGGCACTTCAGTTTCCCCTGGTGGTTATGTCATGTCCTCGCGACCTTGGTGAGGTCCTTGAGCTTGGTCAGATCTTGATCATCTCGTACAATTATTTTCTCAACAATATTTCACTAGATGTAATATCATTCTTGAATTATTTTCAACATTTTCAAGTTAATGTTTTTAGTTCTTAGGTACAATTTATAATTGGGGGAAGGATTCTTATCTCGCTAATTCTTCTTCGTGCAAATCTCTTGTGTCTAAACACAAATGCACAAAGATATGAATCTTATCATTTTGATTATTGACATAAATATTATCATTCGTTGAAGGATTCATATCTATTAAGTTCTTCTACGAACAATCAACTCATAATCTTTCTTGTGAGTGTTATGTAGCTAATCATTTTCATTCTAGCACAATATGTTCTCTTGGGTGTTAGTGAATGATTGAGTTATTTGGTGAATCAAAATAATCATCTTGATATATTCATTTCCCAAGTTAATACAAATATTAAATCTTATTCAACACTTGTTGATCCATTGTCAACCTTTTCTCATTGTTCTTTGTATCGCAGGTAGTTTCTTAGATTTGCTATACCAAAATTCATTTTTAATCCTTTCAATTTATATTGATGGTTTAGCTTGTAATAAGATACAATGTAGTTATTTTCTGTAATTATTATGTGAGGATAATTTCTATGTCATTCAAAGAATTTGTAAAACTACCCAAATCCACCTATCTCCATTTTTGAGGAAGGGAGAACCTTATGCCTTAATTGATCCATTTTATAATAATATTGGCCTTAAAAAATTCCTTTCAATTAATAATTTTCCCATTTGTTAGCACCCAAATCTGCCTTAGGCTGAAGGAAGGCAAAATTCAGGGTAAGCAAAAACCATGCTCAGTCTGGTAGCTAGCCCTACTAGAACAGGAGAGGGCTCTCCCTGAGTCACACTCAGTGAATAGATAAACGAAATGGTCTGAGATGACTTACAGTGAAATATTGATCTTAGGCTAGTAAGTAAATATGGATACGAGAAACAATTTTTTATGAATGAATGAGTTTCTGGGATGGTATGGGACCAACGTACAACAATGGGCAGAGAATTTAATACAAAGGCACAGATTACTTCGTGAGGCAAGATAGGTAGAAAGTCTAGCAATTTAGTTTGAAATAACGCGGAATGGAGAGATTGCTTAGGAGGGTGAAAAGGTAATAAGTACATGAATCCTTTTCAACAGAAGAGAAACACAATGTGTGAAACGTTCCCACAAGCAGAGCAATAAAAATGAATGCTACCTTATCTTACTCAGAAAATTTCACTAGAAATGAATATGAATGAACTATGAAACATAACAAGATACATATGAAACATAAGGAAAAACACATTTTCTAGACTCACAACCACATGAATCTCATGAAACAGAGTCGCTGCCTTTCATCAATCCTCTATCAAAATATACAATGAAGAAATATAGTTTCTTTCCCACAGTCTCCCAGAAATTACAAGCCAACCAACCCTTTGCAAATGGTTTGCATACAATAAATAGACTATTCCATCAGGAAATAGAATGACCAAGAGTTGGGGAGTTTCTCAAATCATTACAAAATGGAGATGGAAAGCCAACCATTAGCTACAGGTGTAGCGTTACAAAAATTCCAAATGGCTTGGGTGACCCCTCGCCTTTCCTTTGCCACTTGGACAGAAGCCCACCTAGAGTGAAAATACTTTAAAATTTTCCTTATGTGCCGGAAAACGTGAAGTGTAAATGAGTGGGCCCACTTGGAGAAAGTCACAAATCGAAATTTCATGAAACAGAGATGAATTTGGCCTTTTTCTCTATATGCGCCACTCCCAATTCTATATGCACTATGCCACATTCGAGGCTGTTTTGAGGCACCTGTAGGAGTCCAAAATGTGCCCAAGTGTACTTTTTGGAAAGCCTAGCCTGTCTACTTTTCAACCCAAGTATAATTTATTAATTTGGTGCTTATTTACCCCTCCAAATATTTATTATCCCAAGACTGCTTCCTGTGTGTCAAAATAGGGGTAGAGAGGTCATTTTTTGGGTGTGTTTGACCTGTTGGGGACTCAAATCATGCCCAAATTTCTTGTCCAAGCACCAGTACTCATGAATTTGCATGATAAATCCAAAAATGCAAGCCATTTGTCATTTTGATCATACAATCCTAAGCGTCGCACCAGTGGCGCGACACACAGGGAGAAAAAACCTGTGTTGTGACCAAAAATTTGCTATGTGACGAAAATTGCCCCAAATTTCTTGAAATTTGGGTTGGAGGTTCTCTAAGAGGTACTATGCTAGGCCATAGAGGCTTCAGCTAGGATTCAAAGCCAATCTTGCTCTTTTTTCCTCTTTTGCCTCTTTGTCGCTCTGCTCAATTTTGCTTTCAAGCTCCTTATCTCAGCCTTTGAACTCATGTTTTGTGCCCTATAATGACAAACCATCCACCTCAGTATGGTTTTGTCTCTATCATCCTTCTCCAATAATCTCTCAAGGTGGATGCTACTACGCTCGAGCCAAGACTCAAG
The DNA here is from genome assembly GCA_000404065.3 of Pinus taeda. Classification (NCBI taxonomy): domain Eukaryota; kingdom Viridiplantae; phylum Streptophyta; class Pinopsida; order Pinales; family Pinaceae; genus Pinus; species Pinus taeda. Next base: position 161,402 of record APFE031469739.1, read on the forward strand.
GTCATTGTTAATCTCTTGCTCCAAGGGAGTGAGCTCGGTCCTGCTATGCTAGACAGCTTGGTGATTTTCACAGATGCTTTGCAGCTCCATGATCTCATGCTGGTCCTCAAGCTATTTATTCCTTTGCTCCGAATAACTGATAATCCATTTGTCCCTCTCCAAATTGAGTGACAAGTCTTGGATCTCCGTGTTCTCCTCCTGGATGGTCATCCTAAGTTTGGCACTCTCCACATCTGCATCATCACCCTGAATGAGGATGAAGTCAGTCTCCTGTTCACTTGATGGCCCCTCATCATGCATGGGCCTCTTTCCCTTGTCCTGTACCTGTGTTTTCAATGCCAAAAGTGAGGCCCCTTCCACCCTAGGTGGAGATAACACTCGCTTTGCTGCTGCAAACAAGTGCCTACTGCCCCTCTAATAAGTGATGAATATTGGCATAGTAGTGGTCTCATGGTGCTCATACTGATGAGAAGGACCACCTATCTCATGCTCTGCCTCTGATAATACGTGTGAAGTGTTGAAGGGGTCACGGGAGATGAAGTCAACCCAAGTAATGCCCTGTAATCCCAACTAATGATCCACCAAAATCCGGATAAGAGCAAAGTGATAAACATTGTTTAGTTGCTGCTGAGGGGTCATGTGCTGCATGAAGGTTTTCATCGTCTCTATGTTCCTGCAAATGAAAAATGGGAGTTTCATCATCCACACCCTGGTAAAGTGCATGAGCAACTTGATGTGATAGGCATATAGAGGAGAGAACCTCCCCTTAAAGCTGAAGTACTTCATGATCAATTTGATGAGCGGAGCATATTCATCTTTCAAATATTTGAATGGAAAGACTCTTGTGAGCTAGCTCAAGAATCTGGCCTTAATGTAAGGCTCATAGTGTTGTTTATACACCTTCTTTTTATTGTGCCACTGTTCTCCAATGTTTGGTATGTCGGTTGCCAATGAGATAGTTTCGAGTGTCAATGTGAAGGTGAACCCGACCAACATAGATTGACCTCCATGTAGGTGAAGCACAAAAAGATGGGCCAACTGATGATGAACTCTAACATTAGCCACCATTTGACAAAATTCAAAACATGATCGGTGTTGGAAACATGACATGGCAAGAGGGCAGGCCTACTATTTAGTGAGGGTAGTTGGCTCATCCCTAACATGTTTGCCACTCTTGTGATGTCTCCTGGGAGCATGTTCTTCTGAGGATGAATCACTTTGTGTCTCCATCTCATACTCTGATGAATGCTCAGATGTCATGACTATTATTTGTACTGTACTTGGGCTGCCCTTTGTTGCTAGTTTGAAACTAGGTGTTGTTGTGATATCTGCCACCAAGGGGAACAATGAAAAAAAGGGAGTATTAGGAGGGGAATAATATGATGGGAATAGAGGTTATGGGGAGAAGTTTTGTTTAGGGATATGTAGGAGGGTTTGGGGATTTGATAAGGTACGGTTTAGGGGTTTTGATTGACCAATGAGTGGAGGGATAGGGGATAGGGTTTGGTAGTGTTTTAGGGTAGGGATAATAGGAAAAAATGTGAAAGGGAGGGATAGGAAAAAAATGTTAAGAAAGGGAAAAATGAGGCGTGAAAACGGGGCCTTGGCACTAACACCACAATTTTGCAACCCTAGCAACAATGGCTTTTGGGGTTTTCTAGTGGTTGGTTTTATGAGTTTTGTTGCAATTATACATAGCCATGAACCACCATAACATTCACAAAATTTTATGAGCAAGCCATGATATAGAGTCTACCTGTTGAATTGAGGGGTTTCACAGGCAACTTGAGCCAATTTGGCATGATTTCGGGCCTTTGTGGGTGTGCGTCGCGCGCCAAACCCATTGTGCCACACCCTTTATATGTGTCGTACCCTTGTAAACTTTATACTGTGGGGTGGCTCTATGTGCGCCACACTCTATATGTGTGTCGCGCCCCTATGTGTGTGTGTCACGCTCTGGAAAATGACTCCCACTCACTCTTAAACACACACTTTTCTCTCCTAGTGACTTTGCAACGTTTCTCTATGACCTTGATTTGCAAAATGACCTTCCTTTTTTTGGAAATGTATATAAATACTTTGAAGTCATGGGTTTAATTTTTTATTCTCCAAAATCAACTTTGCTAATGTTTCATTTTGGCTTTTCTCACTGACTTAAAGCAACATTGAATTTCACTTTTCCCTTTGAAATTTTAGCTCAAATGATGAAATTTTCGGCACCTTTTGCGGGGGTTGCATGACAGGGTATTTGGCCACGGAAACCATGACTGCACCTAAAGAAATCAACTGATGATTTTTTTGAAAATTTTATCACAAATGAAACTGTTTGACTTTTCTTCAAAACAGAGTTTTAAAGAAAAGTCAAGGTTTATCACCATGACGATGAAACTCTCTGAATCATAACTTTGTAAGGGCCTCATTCTGGCCTGCATGGCTTTATTGGACATGGTTGAAGACCAAATTGATTAATCCCTAGACCTAATGATCGAAAATGACTTTTATCCATTAAAGGACCAGACCTTGACTATCATGGACTTTAGTGATCATTAACAAAATACCTAAGCCAACAGGAGCCAAAGATGAGGGGAAATGACTAGCGTGACCTTTTCTGTCAGATTATGGCATGCCCCTAGTGGAATGCAGCTGGGTGAAAGGAGCGGGACTCCTAAAAATGAAATGCAGGAAGAGTTTTGATCTCTGACAGAGGACTGACAAGACCGACTCTAACATTGGCTCCAATGGGGGATGGTAGCTCCTTGGAGGTGCCAAGAATAGCAGATCTCTGGAAGAGCTAGACAGTGACTTCATCCATTTGGGCTATGGAGTCATCATTTGGATAAACAACACATGAATTTGACTCATTTATGAAACTGAAATGACCAAAAAACTGACTTAAATTTGACATTGAAATGACTTGAAGACTAACTTGACAAACTCAAAGCAAACTGAACTAAAAATGGTATTTACAATGACAGTGGAAGCAACGTTAATAACTTAGAAATGGTACCGCTTGAGTAGCCGACCATGTATCAGCCCTCTTGGACAATCTTCCCCATTCATTTCGTTTAGAAGAAAAGCATTCTGACCTCGATATGCTGCAATTTTAAAGGGACCTTTCCAGAGGTTCTCGAACTTACCGTACTTACCTTTTTCCTCATTCCTTGCATCCCACTTCAGCACCACATCATCCAACTGAAAATTGTCTGCCTTTGCTTTTCTATCATAGATTTTCTTAATATTCTCCTGCAATTTGGATGTGTTCTTGAAAACTTCTTCTCTGGTCTGCTGCAAGTGGACCATTTGATTCAACCTTCTTTGCATGGGATCTTCTTCACTGCCGGCCTCCTGAAGAAGTTTGACTACCGGGGTAGCAAGAGAGGTACGAAATACTGTATCAACTCCATAAACAAGATCAAATAGTGATGTACCAATGGATTTCTTCTGACTAAACCGATCTGCCTAAAGTGCATTGACCAACCTCTTATGCCAGCTCTTCTCATTTATTTCCAGTAGCTTCTTGATGATGTTGACCAATGATTTATTTGAAGACTCTGCTAATCCATTGCCTTGCGGATGATAGGCAGTTGAGTGACCCAAAATGATGTGATATTTATGACAAAACTCTACCATCCTTTTCGATTTGAAAGTTGTTGTGTTACTAGTTATTAGCTTATTCGGGCAACCAAAGCGAGAAAAGATGTTATTTTCAAGGAATGAAATGATTACTGCATCAATAGCTTGTCTGGTGGGAACTACCTCGATCCATTTTGTGAAATAATCCGTCACTGTGAGGATCCATCTATGCTGACCGGAATAAGTGGGATGAATTTCACCAATGAAATCCAATCCCCATTGTTGGAAAGGGGCACTCACATCTATAGTCTTAACTGGTAAAGGTTGTAACTTCTTCTTTCCTTCAAAAATCTAACACTTATGACAATGCTTGACCATCTTATATACATCAGCGAACAATGTCAGCTAATAGTACCCGCTCTCAGAATTTTATTTGCTGTTGATTTCCAAAAAAGGTGACCACCACAGTCTCCTTGGTGGCAGTCCTCCATGACCTTCTTTGCTTCCTTTTCCACTAAACAATTTAATAAAACACCATCGGAATCTTTCCAATACAGTGTAGAATTTAGAATGCAAAACTTGGCAGCTTTCAACTTGAGTGTTCTCGCTTTGTTTCTAGTCATGCCGAGTGGTGATGACAAATTTTTAAGCACATATATGATATCTGAATACCACAAAGAAAGAACAAACATTTCAGATACCTGAATTGACGATCCTTCCTCATTCTCATTAGACATAGTAGTGATCAGATTTATGTCTAAGGCGTGCAAGTTTGATTCGGCCATTAACTTTGCCAATCCCTATCCTTTAACCAGCTTTGTGGGCTTTATTTCCACATCATATTCCATCAAGGCTGCAATCCACTTACCTCGTCTTCCTTCTGGATCAGACTGCACTAAAACATCTTTGACGACAGTGTTAGGAACATAGGCCAAAATATGAGAATGTAGAATATATACCTGGAAATGTTTCATTGCCTTCATAAGTGCAAGGGCTTGCTTCTTAATGATGTTGTATTTTAAGGCTGCATCTCTTATAGCTCTGTTGAAGAATGCAATGGGTCTTTCATGATCATCTCGTTTCTGCAATAACACAGCTACCATAGTGTGCTCTGAAGCAAATGAAAACAATATGAAATCCTAAGTGTAGTCTAGGCTGACTAGAACTGGAGTTGAAGAAAGAGCCAATTTGACTAAATTGAAAGATTTTACAGCCTCCTCCATCCATCTCACTTGGTTTTCCTTCTTAAGCATGTTTGTAATCTCTCTTAGGTGCTCAACAAGATTAGGTACAAAGCGGTGTAGAAAATTCATTTTGCCATTGAAAGATTGAATGTCTTTCTTATTCCGGGGTAGATCGATTTGCTGAATTTCTTGCACATGTGCTGGGTCAATACAAATGCCATCTTTTGAGATAATGTGCCCAAGTAGTTTCCCTTCCTCCATGGCGAACAAGCTCTTCTTTGGATTCAGCGACAAGCCATATTTTCTGTGCTTTTGGAAGATAGTTTTTAGATGGTACATGTGCTCTTCATCATATTTGGAAAACACTATCAAATCATCCAGGTACACCACCAAAACGACATCCTTCTCATTTGCGAAAGCAAAGTCCATTGCACGCTGAAATGTGGCACCCGCATTCTTCAAACCGAAAGGAATTTTAGTGTAATGAAAGGTTCCCCATGGAGTGGTGAATGTTGTCTTGTCTAAGTCATCTTCATGGAAAGAAACTTGGTTATATCCAGAATAACCATCAAGTAGTGACATACGAGATGCTCCCACTACTCACTAAAGTATATGGTTCATTTTGGGCAGTGGATAGTTGTCTTTCAATGAAACTTTATTGAGATTTCTAAAATCAATGTATAAGTGAATCTCACCTGACTTCTTTCATATGGGCATCAAATTAGAGATCCAATCCGAAAATCTGATGGGAACAAGGAATCCTAATTTGTACAACTTGTTTATCTCCTTTTCAATAGATGGCATCAACTTTGGATTTAGCCTTCTCAACTTCTGTCTGAATGGTTTCTGATTGGGCTTGATGGGTATAGTGTGCTCAATTATATTAGTATCATATGTTTTTAAGTCGGAATAGTCCCAAGCAAACACATCTGCAAATGACCACAACAAACTGATATATTTGTCCTTGATCTTTGGTGGTAATGCTTTGGAAAATTTTACCAACTTAGGATTAGCAACTGTTCCGATATTGACCTTTTCTATACCCTTCTCTGTTAGTTGCAATGTTGGCTTGCGGGCTAGATCATCTTGACCAAAGAGTTCTTCTAAAGGTAACAAGCCTTTAGGGATAATGTTATTCTTCAGCTGCAACATGTCCATTTTATTGGTCTGCACCTCATATGTACGATTACTTTTACCATCGTCATTTTCTACATCAATTGAGGTCTCTTTGAACTTTCCTTTGTTTTGCAGAAAATCATCAATCTCCTCATCATCTTGGAAAACTTGCCAATATCTCTGATTGTCTAGAATTGTTGGACGATGCTTGACATGGATTTCAAAATTATTGCTAGAGTTCATTGGAATCTTCAAACTACTTGCTGCCTTAGCAAGAGCATTACCAATTCTATTTTGTATACAAGGTACACATGTCAAGGTGTATTCTGAAAATAATTTTAGGATGTCTAGAACTACATTACGGTAAGCCCACATCCTAGGATGCTTTGCTTGATATTCGCCTCTGACCTGCTTAATCACCAATTCGGAGTTGCCATATACTGAAATCCTCTTCGCATTCAGCTTTCTTAAAATCTTTAGGCCAACAATTAGAGCTTCATACTCAGCTTCATTATTTGAACAATCAAATGCCAACTTGTAAGAGCATACCCACACGTTACTAGGGACTTTGTTCGGGGTGGAGAAAGGAATGTGTACAAAAATTCCAATTCCAGCGCCATCATTTCCCACTGCTCCATCGAAATCCATGGTCCACAAACCCTCTTCCTGCTCTTGCAAGTGTTGAAAATCTGTTTGTTGTGCCTTGTCTACTTGATGTCCATTACTCTCAGCTGATCGCCCAATGGTGTTCTTCTGTTCTTGTTCTTCCTTCTTTAAAACTCTGAAATTTTCTGTTATTTCTGGAATATCATCTGCTTCGACTAACTGACTATAGATATCATTGAAACTATTAGAATACAAAACAAAAGACTCTAAATCTATATGTACATAATTAATTGGATTATTTATTGGTTTCTCCTTACTTGTAATCATGTATTTCATTTTTTGTTCCCGATACAATTTCCTCATTTGGCCAAACATTGGAATTGTTGCATAGGATAAATATAGTTGTAGTGTCCCTTTCAATTTCGCTACCCAAGACCTAGAATGAAGCATGCCAAACCTGGGAGGAATATCTACTACAACAACATCCATCGAAAAATTCTTCATTGGGAGTTGATCCAGACTCACAACCAAGTCTTTGATGAGCCCTATACATCTTACTCTGCTGGAATCAAACGAATAGAGATCATGGTATTGCTGGGTGATGTCCAGACCAAGCTTATCCATAATAGCCTTGGGCATGAGATTGTGAGAAGCTTTGAAATCGAACATGGCATTATGTAACACAAAAGCATGCAATCTTAAACTGATATAAAAAGGTGGTACATCAATATCAGGAGACTCACCATTCGATGCTGGCCCAAAAATCATTTCAGGTTGATCAGCTTCGACATTCACCATGTCAGACATTGGGTTCAAATTCAACATTTTAGATACTTGCCCTCTATAACTACTATTCCTTATTATTTCAATCAAGGGAATGGATACTTTCAATTTAGAAATATCATTCTCTAAATTAAAAGCGGGAATCTTTTCTACCTCTTTGACTGGGATTTCTTTCCTTTCCTTTTCTTTCCATGCAACTTTCTGATGTGATTGTTCTGCTGATAGTGATTTGCTGCTATCTGGATTAACCACCTCCTTTCCTTTCCTTTGTGTAACTGATGAATCATTATTTTATGCCTCAACATCCTTCCTTTTCTGAATTGGTTTGACTGGCACATCTCTGTTTCTAAGTGAATATCACTGCTGTTGGGCAGACAGAGCATTCATATAGTCTCTTTGGTACTCATCTGATTCTTTCTCCAAGATGGTATCATTTGATAGAATGAAATCTACGTCTTTGTGTACAACCGAACTTTCTGCATGCTCCTCATCCTCAGTGAGATAAATTGGAAAATCATCAGTAGTAAAGACGTGGTTTTCTTCACCTATTATATTCCCGTCCTCATTTGACTCTGCTCCATGCACAAAATTTTGCTGCAAAGGTGTCTGTATTGGCTATTGTACTGTCTGCTCTTGGGCTCGCTGATCTCTCTGTCTTATTCTACATTGTGGTTGTTGCTGACCACGAAAGTTAGGATTTCTAACTTGTGGCTCTGATTTGTCAAGTTTCACCCTTTCAAGTATCTGTACTACCTTCCAGAGTAATTGATCTACTGAGGAAGACTCTTCTTTTACGGTGACCTTCTTCTCTACCTTTTCTCTAGCTCTCTTGGTCAGCAAATTTTCTACAACGCTGACCACTATATTCTGCATGTCTTCCATGGTGGCCGATTTTCTTTTTGTTAATTGATAGGCCATGCTAGCAGCAAAACCATCTAGGAACTTCACCATGGCTAGTCCCACAGGTGGCCTTAGATGATGTAAATTTCATTATAAACTGAATTGAATCTAATGCAATACTCTTGGACCGACTCACCAATGTTTCTTTTGATTTGCTCATATTCAGCCAGAATTTGAAGAGGATTATCTTTCACTTCCCATCGGTTTAAAAATTGTCTTTGTAGGTTGGCTAAGGTAGCGATACATGCCGCTGGCAAACCTCTGAACCATTTCCTCACTTCACCTGCAAATTTCTGTACAAAGAGTCTCATTGCCACATTCTCTGCAACGATCTCATGAAGTTCATAGAAATCTGCCATTCTATCCACATGTTGCTGAGCAGTAATGTTGTTAGGAGTGCCATAAAAAAATGAGATTTTTCTTTCATAATATGCAGGCATATCATCTAGAACTTGAGGTAGAAGAAGGGGTACAAAATGGGCAGCCATCACTCTTGGTGGATTTTGCCTTGGGGGTGTTGGAGGAGTGTGTAGATTTTGTAGGGGGCTAGCAATTGGAGTTTGAAGCTGAGCTATAATGTAATTATCAATTGAACAGTTAGCCCTTTCCATCTCCAAGTCTACAAGAAACTGTGGATTGTGGACAATAGAGTCAACCGCCCTTTCGGATTTGGTTTCAAACAATGATAGTTCAAACTGATCATCAAAATCTAGATCTTCAAGATACTAAAAAATGTTAGGGCATGAATTGGATTTGAACACGGGAGATATAGAGCTCTCTTGACGACGAATTCTTGAAATCAAATTGGGATTTTCGTAGATGTGTGGAGGTTCTGAATCTGGATTATCCCTGGTATATCTTCTCAAATCTAGCATGCTATTGAGAAAAATCAAAGGACACAACCAACTCACTCAGCCTATCAAATCCTAAGCTTATCATCGGGAAGCTTAGCATTATCAAAAAGTAAGGGGATTGATTTCATCCCCAGTGGAGTCACCACTATGTTAGCACCCAAATCCGCCTTAGGCTAAAGGAAGGCAAAATTCAGGGTAACCACAAACCATGCTCAGTCTGGTAGCTAGCCCTACCAGAACATGAGAGGGCTCTCTCTGAGTCACACTCAGTGAATAGATAAACGAAATGGTCTGAGATGACTTACAGTGAAATATTGATCTTAGGCTAGTAAGTAAATATGGATACAAGAAACATTTTTTTATGAATGACTGAGTTTCCGGGATGGTATGGGACCAACGGACAACAATGAGAAGAGTATTCAATACAAAGGCATAGATTACTTCGTGAGGCAAGATAGGCGGAAAGTCTAGCAATTTAGTTTGAAATAACACAGAATGGAGAGATTGCTTAGGATGGTGAAAAGGGCATAAGTACATGAATCCTTTTCAACAGAAGAGAAACACACAGTGTGAAACTTTCCCACAGCTAGAGCAATAAAAATGAATTCTACCTTATCTTACTCAGAAAATTTCACTGGAAATGAATATGAATGAACTATGAAACATAATGAGATACATATGAAACATAAGGAAAAACACATTTTCTACCCTCACAACCACATGAATCTCATGAAACAGAGCTGCTGCCTTTCATTAATCCTCTGTCAAAATATACAATGAAGAAACAAAGTTTCTTTCCCACAGTCCCCAGAAAATTACAAGCCAACCAACCCTTTGCAAATGGTTTGCATACAATAAATAGACTATGCCATGAGGAAATAGAACAACCAAGAGTTGGGGAGTTTCTCAAATCATTACAAAATGGAGATGGAAATCCAACCATTAGCTACAGGTGCAGCGTTACAAAAATGACAAATGGCTTGGGTGACCCCTCGCCTTTCCTTTGCCACTTGGATAGAAGCCCGCATGGAGTGAAAATAATTTAAACTTTGCCTTATGTGCTGAAAAAAGTGAAGTGTAGATGAGCAGGCCCACTTGGAGAAAGTCATGAATCGAAATTTCGCAAAACGGAGATGAATTTGGCCTTTTTCTCTATATGCGTCGCGCCCAATTCTATATGCATTGCGCCACTTTGGAGGTTGTTTTGAAGCACCTGTAGGAGTCCAAAATGTGGCCAAGTGTGCTTGTTGGAATGTATGGCTTGTCTACTTTCTAACCCAAGTGGAATTTCTGAATTTGGTGTGCATTTGCCCCTCCAAATCTTCATTCTCCCAAGACTGCTTCCTGTGTGTGAAAATAGGGCCAGGGAGGTCATGTTTTGGGTGTTTTTGACCTCCTGGAGACTCAAACCATGCCCAAATTTCTTGTCCAAGCACTAGTAGTCGTGATTTTGCATGGTGAATCCAGAAATGCAAGCCATTGGTCATTTGGAGCCCCCAATCCTAAGCGCTGCGCCAGGGAGAAAAATCCTATATTGTGACCAAAAATTTGCCATGTGACCAAAATTTCCCCAAATTTCTTGAAATTTGGGCTGGAGGTTCTCTAAGAGGTACTCTAGTGGGCCATATAGGCTTCAGCCAAGATTTGAAGCCGATCTTACTCTTTTTTCCTCTTTTTCCTCTTTGTCGCTCTACTCAATTTTTCTTTCAAGATCCTTATCTGAGCCTTTTAACTCATGTTCTGTGCCCTGTAATGATAAACCATCTGCCTCAGTATGGTTTTTTCTTTGTCATCCTTGTCCAACAGTCTCTCAAGGTGGATGTCGATACGCTCGAGCCAAGAGTCATGGTCATTGTTAATCTCTTGCTCTAAGGGAGTGAGCTTGATCCTCCTATGCTGTGTAGCTTGGCGATTTTCATGGATGCATTGCAGCTCCAAGATCTCATGCTGGTCCTCAAGCTGTTTGCTCCTCTGCTCCAAATGCCTGATAATCCATTTGGCCCTCCCCAAATTGAGTGACAAGTCTTGGATCTCCGTGTTCTACTCCTTGATAGTCATCCTAAGTTTGGCACTCTCCACATCTGCATCATCATCCTGAATGAGGATGAAGTCGGCCTCCTCTTCACCTGATGGCCCCTCGTCATGCATGGGCCTCTTGCTCTTGTCCTATACCTGCGTTGTCGATGCCAGAAACGAGGCCCCTTTTACCTTGGGTGGAAAGACCACTCGCTTTGCTACTGCAAACAAGTGGCTACTGCCTCTTTGATAGGTGATGAATATTGGCATACTAGTGGTCTCATGGTGCTCATACTAATGAGAAGGACCACCTATCTCATGCTCTACCTCTGATAATACCTGTGAAGTGCTAAAGAGGACACGGGAGATGAAGTCATCCCAAGTAATGCCCTGCAATCCCAACTAATGATCCACTAAAATCCAAATAAGAGAAAAGTGATAAACACTGTTTAGTTGCTGCTAAGGGGTCTTGTGCTGCATGAAGGTGTTGATCGTCTCTATGTTCCTGCAAATGAAAAATGGGAGGTTCATCATCCGAACTCTGGTAAAGTGCATGAGCAACCTAATGTGATAGGCATATAGACGAGAGAACCTCCCCTCACAGCTGAAGTACTTCATGATCAATTTCATGAGTGGAGCATATTCATCTTTCAAATATCTGAATGGAAAGACTCTTGTGAGCTGCCTCAAGAATCTAGCCTTAATGTAAGGCTCATAGTGTTGTCTATCCACCTTCTTTTTCTTGTGCCACTCTTCTCCAACATTCGGTATGCCCGTTGGTAATGAGATAGTTTCGGGTGTCAATGTGAAGCTGACCCCGGCCATGATAGACTGACCTCCATGTAGGTGAAACACAAAAAGACGAGCCAACTCATGATGAACTCTAACATTAGCCACCCTTTGAAAAAATTCAAAACATGATAGATGCTGGAAACATGACATGGTAAGAAGGTAGGCTTGCAATTCAGTGAGGGTAGTTGGCTCATCCCTAACATCTTTGCCACTCTTGTGATGTCTCCTAGGAGCCTGTTCTTCCAAGGATGAATCACTTTGTGTCTCCATCTCATACTCTGATGAATGCTTAGATGCAATGACTGCTGTGTGTACTGTACTTGGGCTGCCCTTTGATGCTGGTATGAAACTAGGTATTGTTGTGATAGCTGCCACCAAGGGGAACAATGAAAAAAGGGAGTATTAGGAGGGGAATAATATGATGGGAATAGGGGTTATGGGGAGAAGTTTTGTTTAGGGATATGTAGGAGGGTTTTGGGATTTGGTAACGTAGGGTTTAGGGGTTTTGATTAACCAATGAGTGGAGGGATAGGGGATAGGGTTTGGTAGTGTTTTAGGGTAGGGATAATAGGGAAAAATGAGAAAGGGGGGGATAGGAAAAAATGGTAAGAAAGGGAAAAATGAGGGGTGAAAATGGGGCCTTGGCGCTAACACCACAATTTCGCAACCCTAGCAACAATGGCTTTTGGTGTTTTCTAGTGGTTGGTTTTATGAGTTTTGTTGCAATTATACATAGCCATGAACCACCATAACATTCACAAAATTTGATGAACAAGCCATGATATAGAGCCTACTTGTTGATTTGAGGGGTTTCACACGCAACTTGAGGCAATTTGGCATGATTTCAGGCTTTTGTGGGTGTGTGTCGCGCACCAAACCCAGTGCGCCACACCCTTTATATGCGTCGTGCCCTTGTAAACTTTGCACTGTCGGGTAGCTTTATGTGCGCCGCACCCCTCTTTGTGTGCGCCGCACTCAGGAAAACGACTCCCACTCACTCTTAAACACACACTTTGGTCTCCTAATTACTTTGCAACGTTTCTCTATGACCTTGATTTGCACAATGACCTTGATTTTTGTGGAAACTTGTATACAAAGACTTTGAAGTCATGGGTTTAATTTTTTCTTCTCCAAAACCAACTTTTCTAATGTTTCATTTTGGCTTTTTTCACTGACTTAAAGCAACACTGAATTTCAATTTCCCCTTTGAAATTTTAGCTCAAATGATGAAATTTTCAGCACTTTTTGCAGGGGTTGCATGATAGGGTATTTGGGCACGGAAACCATGACTGCACCTGAAGAAATCAACTCACAATTTTTTTGAAAATTTTATCACAAATGACACTATTTTACTTTTCTTCAAAACATAGTTTTGAAGAATAGTTGAAGTTTGTCACCATGACGATGAAACTCTCTTAATCATAACTTTGTAAGGGCCTCACTCTGGCCTGCATGGCTTTATTGGACATGGTAGAAGACCAAATTGATTAATCCCTAGACCTAATGATCGAAAACCAATTTTTCCCATTAAAGGACCAGATCGTGACTGTCATGGACTTTAGTGATCATTGGCCAAAGACCTAAGCCATTATGAGACAGACATGAGGGGAAATGACTAGCATGACCTTTTCCGTCAGATTATGGCATGCCCCTAGCGGAATGTAGCTGGGTGAATGTAGTGGGACTCCTAAACGTGAAATGCAGAAAGAGATTTTATCTCTGGCAGAGCACTGACAAGACCGACTCTAACACCATTGATGTATTTCATGAGTTTTTTTTACATTTGTTTATCTCATCAAGGCCATAAATTATTATGATTCATCATGTAACTCTTCAAATCCTTTCCAAGAAGTTGAGGTACTTTAGCTTTCATTTATGGTTATGTTAGGTCCTCACAAACCTGACAAGGTCTTTGAACAAGATCAGATCAAATTTCCTCACAAGATTCTCCTTATAATTCATTTGGGTTGACAGAAATTTAAATTTCTCAAGAGTTTCAAGGTTTTCAAATGTGTAGTTTTGAATTCCATGATCGAATCCTAGATTGGATAAAAAAATCTTACTAAGCAACCTCTCTCATTAATAATAAGTTTTGATGTTACCTAATGTTCAGTAAGAATAAAAACACTAATAAATGTACAATTGAAAATTCATTCAAATATGCATGTATGACACAATTGTCTTCCAATAGGAAAGACCTTCAAATCTTGTGCAAATTATTGAGGTAAACATATTTATTTCTGCACATTGTTTTTTTTTTCTAAATAAGACTATTCCATTATTCACATTAAAGACTTAGAGTTACATCATGACTAGCGTCAAAATCAGCTGTCCCAAAGGAAAGGAAGATTGAAACAGAAAATTGTCCAAGACAGTGAGTTTGGATGAGAGCAATGACTGCAGTCCCACACATGGGATCTAGTGTTAACCATCTTGGCCTTACTGAACTTACAAGCATTACAAAAAACATGCATATTTAACCCTGGCGTAGCAGCCATTACAAAAATTATCAGTTGTGGCAAAAATCCCTCTATACTGGGCCGCAAAACCTGAGACAAAGCTGCAGATCGCAGAATTAGGCATCTGGAGGCTCCTCCACGATTCTGCACCATCCACCTTCAGACAGATGCTGAGCTCAAGCAACATCGTTCACCATTGAACCCAGGGCCATTAGCTCCATCTCCATGTCATTAACATTCCATGCAGGAATCTCCATAGCTCGCGGAGAGCTAGGATTTGGCACAGAAACTAATCCCAGGTCCTCTTGAGGAGCACTGGACTCGCGACCTTCCTGGGCTTCGTTGAGAAAGAGCACCGAGACATGGGTTGTAATTTGGGGACGGTTCAGGTTTCAGTTAAAAGTGAAATTTGTCGAGTTGAAAGAGGGCAAGGACAAGGAACCTAAAGAACTGGGCTCAAGGAATTGACTAGGCCATAGAAAGCACCCTCTCCCGCTACGTGTGCAAGGATGATGGCTTGAAAAGAAGTCATTGGAGGGAGAGAGGGATGAAGGGCGAGAGGGTGCCCTATGAGAGGTGCCTCTTCAACTTAACATCCTTTGGTGGAGTTGAGGCATGATGACAACGATGGCACCTTTGTGGAAACTAGAATGAGAAACCAAAGAAGCGGGATCCAAGCCCGTCAAGTGAACAACCAGACAGGAACCCAAAGCTTTAGAGAGAATCAAGGAAATTGACTGAGGTAGCTTCTACAAACTAACAGAGCAGGAACCTGAGCATAACATATGAGACACCTGAACAAACCCATGGAAAAGGCTTGTTTTATTACCATTGCCCCTGCCTCGAGACACACCCGCTATAACTATGGCGTTCATGGGAGCCGAGAACCAGAGCATATCGAAGTGTGCGGAGGTGAAGGATAATTCGAGGTCACCTGCAAAAATTCCTTTAAACATATCAACACCCACATGGCTATGATCATCCATCAGATGTTTAATTACTTTGTTG
Organism: Pinus taeda; assembly: GCA_000404065.3. Classification (NCBI taxonomy): domain Eukaryota; kingdom Viridiplantae; phylum Streptophyta; class Pinopsida; order Pinales; family Pinaceae; genus Pinus; species Pinus taeda. The sequence continues at coordinate 176,693 of APFE031469739.1, forward strand.
TACAAGGCTGGCAGGTGACGATCATTCTCACCCCACTCCAGTCCCATCAACTTTAAGGCCAACTTAACCACCCGCATCTGGGAATTTTTTCACATTGTTTCATTATGATACTCATTTCTAATATCTTTCTGATTGAAGATCAAGAGAAAATCTCGTAGCTACATTGGAAATTTTATTTCATATGATCTTGAAATTTTGTTTTAGATAGAGTAAGATTTAGGTTTAGTTCTATTCTTTTGTTAGTTTCATGCTAGCTATGTTTCGATTTTCATTACAACAGATTTCCTGAATTCCCTTTATCATTTGATTTTTTTCTTTTCTTTCATATGTTTTTTATTTTATCTTGTGTCATGCTTCCTTTCTTGTCTCTTCTTACATTTTTTTTTAAATAATACCATCTATGAAAGTTGTCTTATTTGGCTCTATGATGACGTGGAAAAAGCCAAAAGGGTAATTGTGACAACTAACAATGCTTCGCTTATATTTGGTCTAATTCTTTATTTGGGCCGAAATATATCTAAACATCAATGATGAACATAAAGAAAATAATTTTCATCTTAAATGAAAGAATTTTGAAATCTTCAATACTCGTATCTATTACAAGATATCCATTCCTTGAATCATCCATTTATATTGATTGGTTTTAATGTGTTAGCGCAATCAAGTAGATAAGGGAAAGGAAGTGAAACAAAAGAGAGCATATTAATTCAAAATTATATGCATAAGAATTTATAAAACAATAAACAACCTCCCTTTCCCATAAAATAAGTTGGAATGCCTCTTATTCACTTATCGAAATAAATTCCTATAAAATTTCAGTGAGAATAAAGTAATAAAATAAACAAAGGGTGAAATAAGAGAAAGGCTTCCTGTGGGGAGAGGTGAAGTAAGAAGCTTTGCCATGACATTAAACATGCTCACTGACAACAAATAAATGCTTGCGATTCCTTGAAGTGACTCTGTAATGGTACACAACATTCCTGCTGGTAGTGGTGAAACATAAAATACAATAATAAAACTTTGAACATCTTGAAATAGAATAATTTACATACTCCTACCCCCTAATCAAGACCACTAAAGTTTGACTATTTCGTAAAATCTATTAAGATGACAAGATGAATACAAGGGATGACATATTTAATTGGGATAAGTAAGGAAGCTAGGGTAATCAATAGGATGAAAAAATACTACCATAAGGTTAGGCCTCATCTATAATGTTAGACTTAAACAAAGAAGTTGGGGTTCTTCTAGTGAGTCACCAAGTGTTGTCACTACTAAAAAATCCTCCAAATGTTTCCTACATTCAAATTTTCACCCTAGTTATGATCATGTAATCCATCACTTCAATTCTTTCATGTCATGCTCAGTTATGTCCTTCAAGTCTTCCTTTAAGAATTATAAGTGTCGAGGTGTCCTTATTTTACATTCTTATATTATGATGCTTGCATATAAAACTTCTTCTGAGAAAGCCTAACATTAAATGTATATCATTGGAAGTCAAGCATTACATAGTCCATCATATCAGTAGCTACGAAGTGCCTATTACAGTGACTACACAGTTTCTAGAAATGGTGACTACACAATCCATGATGACAATGTGTCCACAATCCTTGCGGATAGTGCCTATGCAATTATTGATGATAGTGCTTTCATAGTTCCTAGAGACAAAGACTATGATATCCTTATGGATAGTCACAATTTCATATCATCCTCTCTACATAGTGACTTCATAGTCCTTGTCAGCATTTAGAGTGTACTTCTTCAAGTCAGTCAATTGACTCATGGCTCATAGTTTCCTCACATGGGCTAAGCGTGATCACACACCTTAACCTTATGTGCATGTCTACTCTCAGTGTTTAAAGATTCCAACTAAGAGCTTATCTTCACATTAATATTTTTCTTTTGATATATGTACATTGTTGGAGTATAAGGAGCATTTTATCAATCATGGTTGTAAATTCACCATATTCTCAATGAGTTTGTCAACAATCATTTTCTTTATTGTAAGTGCTACCTTTTCTTTATTTTTCTCTTACATGTGTCATTTTTTCTTTGTATATATTTCACAAGTTTCATTTCTTTCTTCTTTCATTCTTATGTGTGTTGCTTGTGTTTCCTTTGTGTTTTCATGCATCGCTTTCACTCTTGCATGTGTTGCTTTCACTTGTTTTCACACATCTTAAGAGCACCATGGGACACCTTCTAGGGGAATATACACCACACTTTCTTTCACTATTTGATGTTATTTATTATTATAACATGTTCTGGACACATTCTTATGTCATAGCGCACCTTTTAGTTATGTTGCAACACTTGTGTCGTACAGGTATATCTTCAGTGTCACACTTTGAGATGAGTGTTGTTTCATTGTATCCTCATTTTTTTTGGGTAGTATGTGTCTTATGGTCATGTTCTTTAGTGAATATGTCTGTGTGATTATGTTTGACACCTATTATATGCTCCTACTCTCTTGTGTCATTGATCTCACACGTAGTCAATTATGGAGTCCTTCCCTATCCTGACACCTTGCATGAGTTACAATCACACTCAACCTTTTAGTCACGTGATAAGTGTATTTCACAATAATAATCCTTAGTGATGAAATCCTTACCTCTTAGACTCATTCCTTATACCCATATTAAAGGCAACCTCCTCCAACTACACATTGAGAAACCTCATAGTACAAACCGTCAATCTTGTTACTTATCCTTGCACACTATGCATTCCATGATCACTCTCACCTTGTATTGACATCGCATAGTTGAAATGGATATATTTGTCATATTAGGACTGCTTCAATTCTCAAAAATGCATTCGCCTAAGCCTCCTCTTCAATTACTACACACTGTGTAGTTACAATGCATAACCTTGCCTCCCTTATATCCTTCACTTTTTGAACTGCACAAAACCTTTTCCTTCCTTGCCTAAACTACATATTGTGTAGTTGAAGTGGACATTAGGTCCATCTCCAGATCACTACAGTTCTCAACTGTGTAATCCCTGGAGTCTTCTTCTCAATGATTACACATTGCAAAGTTACAATGTCTTGTCTTCCCACTCTTTCTAATTAAACTTTCCCACTGTGAAAAACCTATATGAACCTTCCTTTATTTCTCATTGTGTTATTCTAGTAGATAGCATTATCATCCCCTAGTCCATGCAGTGCTTAACTGCACAATCCCTAGAATCTTTCCCTCATGTCCTTGTGCAATTTCCCATCACAATCAACATGTTACATGACCAATCACAAATAAAATATGTCACTATGGGAAAGGTGTTGTCTTTTCATGAGTGGAATTTATTTGCAGGTTCTATCACCTTGTCATGGAAAGATTATACTCAAGAAGGTTATAAATAATAGGTTAGAAGAAGGACTCTCATGGAAACAAGATAGAAATATGTTATCATGCAAGAGTAAAGGAATTTTGGACCATCACAAAGAGATGGAAACTCATGTTCCCTTAGAAGGTTTCAACATTCATCCAGACCATTTTGAGGGTGAAGATAAAGTAAAGGCTAGATCTATCATGAAGAGTAAAACGTAGCAGCAGAGATAAGAGCTTGGCATTGATACACCACAATGAGGTTTTATGTCACTATCGCTAAGTCATGTCTTCTCAAAGTGTGACCACAAAATTCATATGTTGTCAATGTATCTTGCCACAATTTTTGCAATGTAATATTGTACTTTAAAAAAAGAAGAAGACGTTAAATGTGTGTAAGCCCAAGGGTCACACATGGAATGTGAAAGTCATTAAAAAATATTGGAGTCATGTAGAAGCTCAAAGGTCACATAGAAGTTTGAAAAATCACATGGAAGCTCAGGATTCATGAGCGAGGTCAAGAATCATAAGGGAGGTGAAGTGTCACCTCATTTGTTATAAATAGTCCCTCATACATCAAGAAATTGGACTCTTCATCTTTGCTTATCTAGATTTACATAAGATAGAAGATCATTCTTTGGAGGAGTAGATCTTGGCTTAATTTTCCACTATTGGGGCTACAGTTTCATCATTGTAATTTTGTACTTAGAACTTTCACTTAATCATTAGAAGCTCCCAAAGCTAGTGTACTTGCATGTATGTATCATGAATGTTGGAATATTATTCTTTTAATGTTTGTGGTATATTTTTATGTTCATACATACTAAAGAAAATGAATTGTTTCATTGGCTTTGGTATATATCTTGTTGAATGTGCATTGGTAATTTCATTCATGATTGTTATTACCATGTGAACTATTCTGTAGGTTAACTAATGAGCCTTTCCTTTTTTTTGTGTGTCTATTTTAGGATAGTAATATTATTTTTTTTCTAGAGGCTCATACTTTATTTTGCTTCCATGGATGTCCCTTTTATGCTTTGCAATTGGTGTCTCACAGTGTTAACTTACTTTCTTGTTTCAACAGTTATGTGCATATTGTCTTATGTTTCTATTGAATCCAAGGAAATGTTTTGAGTTATAGTGGCTAGGGTTATTATCCAGCTGGGGCTCCTACTCGAAACATGTTGGGGTATTTGGGAATTCATACTGGGGAGATCCCTTGTGTTGGAAATCTTCCAAAACCATCAACATGTACTTTTCACCTTCTTCCATATAGTACCTCAAAGGGACTCACCTTAAAAGATCTTTGGTACCAATTATTATAAGAAAAATCAACTAGGTGAAGGTAGTGTTATGGGCCGTTTTGTCACATTAGCCCAAAAGTTCTGAAAACTAGATCAATAACCATCCTTGAACACTTTGTCATAATCCCTTTGCAAATCCATAAGCATCATATCTCCAAAAATATTGAGTTTATGGGTATATTTTCTCAAAACCCATGTTTTTAGCCCCAATGCAATATGCATGCCTATCCACTTGCATTGGATGAAAGTTTCATAAATCAAAATCTATGGTGATTAGTGCAGGTTGCTCCATTCTACAGGTTTGTTGTTTCTAGAATTAAAAAAGAAAATCGAGTCTTCCTCTTCCATAATCTACTAACGTGGTTTTAACCATTTATCATGGATAGAGATCTCAAATTCCTATATAATCCTATATCATTGGTCTAATATATTATCCATAGAGCTTGTCCTCCCTCCTAAGTGTATCACAAGCCTAGATTTGTAAATCATAAACTGCCTTGTTTACCTTATAAATTTACTACCCCCGTGAAGTTTGGGTTGGATTTTGGAGATTATTAGGTTCCCTTTTATAGATTTCTAGTGACCTCATGCTATTTATTTAAGATTAAGGAATCATCATCCTTTTGCATTAGGGTGAGGGTGAAGGTCTTCTTCATGGCAAGAAAGGACAATAGAATTGGGGAGACATCTACAAAGTTAGCTTCTACCTATGGTTGTAACTCTCTCATTGAATAGGGATATTTTATTATGCTATGTGGATATTGTAGTTCGTTTTCTTGTTTTAGTCATTGTTCTAGGTTCCATTTAAACCATATGGAGATAGGATTGGAGCTTAGAAGTGAAGAGAAGAGGAGGACTTACTACATATTCTAGGTAGGTCTATTTTTTGTATTGTAATATGTAGGAAAAATTAGATGTTTTTGTCCTCTGTTGTTCTAGATTAGGCCATTGGACCTATGGAGTTCATTTTTGTCCAGAAAAAGTGAATTTTCCATATAACAGTTAGTTTTTGAATTTAGTTGGTTTTTCCATAACGTACATTCTTAACATATATTCTATTATCTGATTAGTTCTTTTTATTTGATCATCAATTTGAGGGTGATAGGATGTAATCAAGTTCAACTTTTTTCCCATTTCTTCAAATAATCACATCCAAAAATTTGAAGTGAATTTGCTTCGCGTTCCGAAATCACAGTTTTGGATATTGTGAGTCTAAATATCTCCTCCATGAAAATTTTTGTGATATTAATATCCCCACACGGATATTTGACATGAATAAACTATGCAAGTTTTCTAAGCTTACATACCACTAAAATGATTGAATCATTTTTCCTCTTGGTCCTTAGTAGTCTTGTAATAAAATACATGGAAATTGTTTCCCATTTCCATTTTGGAATTGGCAAAGGGTGAAACACCCCTATTGGGTGTTAACGGCAAGCCTTCACTTGTTATCACTTTAAAAACCTAGCCACATATTTTGTTTCTTTTATTTTAATATCTAGCCAATAATAATCCTTCCTCAACAAAATTATCATTCTTTGATATTCAGGATGATCAACGGTTGGTTTCTTCTGTAATTCATCTAAAAAAATTGTTTCCAACTATAGATCATTAGAAAAATAAATTCTTCCTTTACAAAAAAAAAATATTCATTATTTACTTAAAAATTAGTTTCTTCTTCACTTAATGACTCATTTTTATACAATTTATTTTTAATTTTCTTGTATACTTCATCAAATTTTGTTGTTGTTTTTATCATTTTCGTCAAATCTATTTATCAACTTGCTTCTGAAATTGTATAGGGTTTGATGTATATTTCTGCTCAAGGCTTCACCATTTGTTTTTCTTTGCATTTAATATGAATTACTTCAAAATTGTGCTTAGTGAGGAATGCTAGCCATCTAGCTTGCCAGTGTTTAGGGTTGTCTCATCAAAAATATATTTGAGGATAACATTGTCTATATTTAATTAAAATTTCCTTCATATTAGGTAGTGTATCCACATTTTCAAATCTTGTACGATAGCTTCCAGTTCTAGGTTATGTGTGGCATAATCATTTTCATGATCCTTTAGCTTTCTAGATTCATTATTGATTACATGGCCCTCTTGCATTAATACATATCCCATTCCTTCTTTACAAGAATTTGTGCATACAAAAAATGCTAGATTAGGATCTGATAGTTTTAGGATGGGAACAATGGTTAATAAATTCTTTAACTTCTCAAAACTATCCTAACACTTGTAAATCTATTCAAATTTTGTCCCTTTCTTTTGCAAATAAGTAATCAGATATGCCAATTTAGAAAATCCCTATATAAATCATCTATAATAACTTGTAATTCTCATAAATGACTTGAAATAAACTACATATTTAGGTACTAGTCACTTAGTAATAGCTCTAATATTTTCTAGATCCACAACAATCCATTCATTAGGCACTACATGTCCCAGATATGGAGCATGTTCTTGGTAGAATGAGAAATTGCTAAACTTAGCATATAACTTGTTCTCTCTAAGTGTTTGAATAGAAATATACAAGTGTTGATCATGTTTTTATTTACTCTTATAGTAAAAAATAATATCATCTATGAATATTAAAACAAATTTGTCAAGAAAAGGACTCAACACGTTATTCATCAAGCAAATAAAAGTCATTGGTACATTAGTGAGTCCAAATGGAAACACGAAAAATTAATAGTGTCCATATATTTTTTTGAATGTTTTTTTATATACATCTTCATCCTTGATCCTTATTTGATGATATCCCAACCTTAGATAATTTTTTGAAAAAAACTATGCTCCTTGGACTTGTCAGAAAAGTCATAAATACAGGGTAAGGGATATCTGTTTGTAATTGTCATTGTATCCAGTTGCCTATAGTAAATACAAATAATCAATTTCCATTCCTTTTTCTTAACAAATAAAACTTGTGCACCCCAAGGAGACACACTAGGTTGTATGTACTTCTTACCTAGTAGTGTTTTCAATTGAATCCTCAAATCCATTATCTCAAGGATACTCATCCATATGGAGCTTTGAACATATGAAAAAATCCAGGAATGAGATCAATATTGAAATCTATATCTCTCCATAGAGCAACCCCCAGTATATATTCAAGAGATACATATTTATACTTCTCCAAAACAAGGTATTCTTCTAAAGATTAATTTTGTTTTTTGCAAGCTAAATCCTCAATCTAAACAACAAACATTTGACAAGCTTCGTGAGAATATTCTTCAATTGTAAAGGCATACATATGCCTCTTAGAATATACCTTTGGCACTCCTTTAAATATCCAGCCCTTTCCATTGTCATCAACACATGTGCAAGACTTATCCAGCAATTCAAAACTCTTTATAGATTCGAACTAGTCCATCCAATTACACAATCATATGACCCAAAGGTTAAAACCATTTCGTCTGTTTGAGTATTTACTATTCAAATTTAATAAACACTTTTTTCTAATTTCTCTCACTTTCCCTTTTGTTTTTGTGGCTAGGTGTACTAAGAAGTTATACTTCAGGGAATATTTTAGGGGCAAAATTTCACAAATGGGCTACTGTTCAGACATTTTCTGAAAATAATATCCACCAATTTCATTAAAAATATGCCTATTGTTTACATATATATGATTAAATGGATGATATTCGAGAAAATATTACCAATTTTGATAGTAAATTACTTGTTTTTATTCAATATTTATCTGCATTCTATATATAAGAATTTTCAAACTAGAATAGTCGTCTACAATACTATATGTAGGAAAAATATATAATCCTTAAAAAATACCCTAGTGTTCTTTGTTTTTCCTTTACAAGTTCATAATTTTCAATTACAGCAGAGGAATTTCAACTTAGATTAGTTCCAAGGTCTATTAACACTAAAACATTTTGTTCAGAAATTTTACCTTGGACTTCCACCATTCTGGACTGGTGGTCTACTTGTCTTCCATCCAATGATGCACTAATTCTTTGAAAAATGTTTGAAATACATTAACTATATAAGATTTCTACATATTATTTACTACTCCTCTTTTATTTACTAGATTTTTGTAGAAAGATTCTCCAAAAATGTTTTCACTACACAACCCAAGCATTTAATTTGTGGTCAGTTGTTTCTACAAAGTTTTTTATTTCCAACTCCAACCCCTTGACCATTTTTTGTCCTAAATTTATTGATTGGTTCACACTTCCATTATAATTCCCTCCTTCATTAAGTTTGAAAGGTATTGAAAAAATAATTTTTCTTAAAACTCTTTTTCTTAGTGTCAAACTTCTCATTCTTCTTAGCCATCCAACTTTTAGAGTTGTCATTTTTCTTCTAGTTCTAATTAAAACATAGCTTCAACTTTCTTATAGTTTTGTCCATGGTCTTTGGATTATCAAACTCAATCGTTTACCTATAGGGAAAAAGTAAAAAACTAATGAACCTTTGTATTTCGGCTTTCTCCTCCTTCAGGTATGGTACATACCTCAGTGAACTCATAAACTTATTAACAAACTCATCCATGGTATACTGTCCTAATTTTAACTCATGAAACTGTCTATCCTTTTCATCAAAATACCTTTCAGTTATACATTTATTTTTAAATTCTTTTCTAAAGAGTTTTCAAGTTATATTTCTAACTCGTAACTTTCCAATCTTGCCTTCAAATTACATGGATAATTGTAGAATCAAAATATTCAGACGTATTAAGCCATGCTTCTACTCCTTCTTCTGATTCACCATAAAATTTGGATGCATAATATTTTTTAACATCCCTTGTAGTTGAGATGTATTCCTCATATTTTGGTTTACACAAGTACTATTTTTATATCTTTGTTATACTTACTCATCAAACTCATGAGTCCTACTTTCACTAGAAGTAATAGAATCGGTTGTGTATGTTGATTCACCCCTATTTATCTTCTTCTAAGTGTCTATTGTTTTATTATTGACACTACTTCTAATTTTCTCAACAGATAACCATTAATCGCCTCGTATTGTTCTTTAGCTTTGGAAAAACTTTCCTTATTTTCCTTTATGTTATCTATGTCTACCTTCAAACTAGACACTACTTGCCACATCTCAAATTCTTGGTTTTCTGCATGACCATTTTCTCCACCCAACATTCAAATTTTAGTATCAAGTTCCTCACCACTTTTAGGTGATCCTATGGAAATTTTCACATTGGTTTCTTCATCCATACTATTCTAAAAATCCCTTGCTAGTCTGATCACAACATAAACAAATTAATTATTTCATTTTTATGACCATAAAAAGGCACAATGTTGTAACACATATTTCATTAACATTGGAAAAATTCTATTACAAATACTTTAACACCAAACACATTTCATTAAATTTGTAATTACACAATGGATCTATAACTTATAACTTTAACTAGATTAAATTTCAAAATCAGTTAATTCAATACTCTAAATATATCTATTCACCATTTTTTGGGACAAATTATCATGATAAACTTTATAGAACAAATTACTTAAAATTGCATAATCAAATCATTGATGTTTTAATCTTGGGATCTTTACATTTTCCTTCTATTTGTAGGTACACTTACCAACCATAATAAATAGAGAAGTAATGTCACATTGAACAAAAACATTTTTTATTTATTTCATTATATGACTAACCTTACTTATAATATTTAATCATGTTCCTTCGTCTAAATCAAAATAAGAAGTCATGGATAACTTTACCCTAAAACTAATGTTAAAGCACATTTATTCTCAAGTTTAAAAGATGATAGCATGTGCATATTTCATACTTATACATGAGCTTTAAATAAGACTAGAAATAAATTCCACCATAATGTCATGTGTGAGAAGTAAGCTATATCAGCCTATTTGATTTCCTATACTATTCTAAATAAGCCCCACTTATTGACTCTTGATATCATAACCACAATGTATGCCCAAGAATCTAAAATATTATGTTTCTATCACAAAACTCATATATAAAGGTATGAGTGTTAACCTATCTCTAACAGGGTAACTAAAGGAGGAATATGCCTCTTTTCATTAAAAAAAAATATAATAATTATGATATGTTTATGAAATGGAAAAATGGAATGACAAAAGATATTGATCCAACCACATTTCCAAATTCATCGACTAAAAAATCCCAATCCCGATTATTAAGGAAAACAATTATTTGCGAAATGGAATTGCTTAAATCATGAGACTTGTGTAATAAATGTTTAAGCAAGAGCAGCTATTGTTACAAATTCAGAAGAATATTATTCTTCAAAAGTTGCCAAGTAAAACAATGGACCCGCAAAAATTGGGCAGAAATAGTATTTTTCTCTAGTCATTGAATCATAATATTTCACTAATGAATACATGTAACTTAGACAACTTAGTATGCTCACTTGCACAAGTAATTAAATCCTATAAAATTGGACACTGTAAAATTGTTTCCAATAACAATCCTTTTTTTTTATGATAGATTTAGGCAATAAAAGTAACAACTATCCTATTCCATATTCACACTTCAACAACTTATTAAATTCATTTTCATTCATACTAAAACTTGAAAACATAGGAAGTTACATTCATTAAATAATATCTTCATAAATTTCTAGTACATAAAAGTTACAATAAGTAAGACATTTTCTCTAACAATTTATATGCACAAAAGTTAGAGCCATTGAGGCCTTTTGACAAGCACTTCAAAAGAATGTAATCTATAGCCATTGATGCATTGTTTCAAACACTTTGTAAGAGTACAGTCTATAACCAATTAAGGGCCATAATCTCTTAAGGCAATTTTGACATGAATCTAAGATTCTTCCTCAACCTATTTAGCTCATAAAATTTATAAATTAATTCTTCAAATCTCATAATATTAAAACATGGACTAAATCATCTTTTTCTTTCACCATAAATTTGACAACACACGCACATAATAGGTATCAATAATCTGCAAAATTTCCCAAATTTATGATTCAGGCTCTAAAAAGTATTTTTTTTGGAGTCAAATTAGGTATTATAGGTCCAAGTGTTACAAATAACCCTTTATGTTGTCCTAAATCATTATGAAACCACCCATGGATGATTTGTTTTTTTTTTTAATAATAGAAAATATTTGTAATGTTGTAATTTCATTTACAAATGTTGTCAAAGAAATGGCATGCAAACTTTAATATACAACCATGCAGAAAAATTGACAACATAGAATTAATCTATAATTACTTATGCATTGTCTAAATTTTTTTCTAAAGCATCTCATCTACTATAAATGAATTGAAGGGTTTGAGATTCAAGCATTGTTTTCATTCAATAATTCCTAAAAACAAATGGCAAGCACCCTGAGCTCTTGTAATACATATAGAGAAGCACTCCCAAATAAGATTGCAATACTTGTTCTTTACATTTGGAAGGATTGAAAGCATATAATGAATGAAAATTACTTCAATTATTTTCTCTAAATCTCTTAGTTTCCATCATTTTATGCATTTATACTTTAAGGGATGATCTAGTGAATCCTCCAGGTATATTACTGGTATGCATCCATTTCCTATTTCTACGGTAGGATACAAGTTAACAATTATTCATACATAATAATTAAAATATAATAATATCATTTTTCATTTAGGGATTTTTCCATACACTTTGAAACATATCCTGAAATACTTTCTAAAACATTCCTCTAATTACCTATTTTAATTAAAACGAAACAAAACCATAACCCATGAAACTCTTACCCAAGTCCTCAAGAGATTATTTATTTCAATCACCTTCAGCAATGTATGGCTTTCCTTTCTCGAAAGATAAAATAGAAAGGTTAGTACCATAAGCTACACCAATAATAATTATAATCTTGAGATTTAACATACATACAAATAGACTTCTCTTAGTATTCATTTTCAACTAGCCAATAATATTCTAGATAACATAAGCCTAAACAAGAATTAGATGCTTACAACAATTTAAATTTCTACTTATTCCTTTATGCTAATGCTACACTACAATTTTATAACAATAGATATTATATCTGATAAAATAATCAACTCTAATAACTGATAATATGATCTATCTTTGATTCCTTAACCAACTCATTTGAACCATCTAGTTTTTCACACAACCATATCCAGGGAGCATTTCTTCCATTGGAACCCCCGAGTTGTAAGAGCTCACAAGTAGTACCAAAATATAACAGCAGAGAGGTGAAATATATAAGGAAATTTGAGGAAAACAAGTTTCATTTCCTCTCAATACTAGTCATTTTCAACTCCATCGGGTATAGATACCTAGTAATTTAGATCAACATTTGGCTACTATCCACGTATATCCCTCTCACAAATTTCTTCATATACCTTCAACTCTTGGTATCACAATGAACATCTTTCTACCCCAAAGTGAGAAGACATGAGACACATATATAGGAGGAGAAAAAAATTCTTCTCATAAAGGAGTAAAATGCATGCCTTAGTTAAGGAGAGTGTAACATATGCATTAAAGAGAGCATAAGAGGAATAATTTATGACATGCATTTAGTGAGTGCAAGAGGAGTATGCCATGTCTTTGATGAGTGTGTAAGAGAGAGTGTAATGTATCATTAAGCGAGAGTGTTATGTAGAACCATGAGAGAAATCAAGGAGAGAGGTGTGACATGATTGAGGTGATGAAGGTGACTTTTAATTCCTTTTAATAATAATATGATAGTCTCATAAAAGATAATAATAATATTAATGATATTGATGGCTAATTCAATATTGTACTATTAGGATTAATTAGTGATATATTATGTGATTTTCCTTCGACTATACTTGATTACTAATTGATGCAAGGTGATTTACTATTTTTGGAAAGTTATACTTGAGATGTTAGACATGAATTTATATTTAGAAAGTCACTTCATGATCCAGGTTAGATCATTGTTTTTTTTTCCATCCATCTAGATGCATTCAGAGTGGAAAAAGTGGAGGAATCAGCTCATGGTAACATTTTTACCAACAGGACTCAGTGTGGTAAAACGAGGTCTGGAACCTTTCATGAGCATTTTGAGGCATCAAATGACATTTTTTGGTGGTAAAACTTTAATTTTTTTGCATTGCACCATTTCATGTTGTTCTACATAAAAAGATATTTCGAATGGTCCAAGAAGCAATCAAAGTCCATATGCAAAATTTATGCCACTCAAAAGTTGTTCCCATTTTCAAACCTATAGTTCAAGAGGATGCCACATCAACCCCATTATTCATGGGAAAGGGGCTATTCATGTGTTTGTGATGTAAAAGACTCTAGAATAGTCTATATTGTAACTCTAGTTAAGAGTTGATGTAGTCAAAATTAACCACTAGTAAGCTATCAGTTTGTGCTATAACCAGGCCATTAGGAGGAAGAAGTATGTTTTATTGTTTTTAAGAGAAATTTAGTCTCTAGAGGAGCCAATAAGAGTCAAGGAATCCCTATAGGGGTGTACTTATACAAAAAAGAAGAAAAAAGTAGAGGACTTCTTACAAGCATACAAGGATGTGTTCTGAGAGCCTAAAGGGTTACCACCTAAGAGAGAAGTGGAGAAAAAGATCCAACTATTGCGAGACTCAACATTGCCAAATATTGGGTTGTACATGAAGTCTACAATAGAAGAAACTGAGGTGAGGAAACAATTGTAGCAGTTGCTGGAATAGGTTATCATTTGACCAAGTACATCATCATGTGGGTCACCCATCATCATTATGCCAAAGAAGGATGGGAATTGGTAGATGTGTATAGTTTACAAGGCATTGAAAAAAAATCATGCTCAAGAAAAGATACCCCCTGCTGAGGATAGATGATTTGTTGGATCAATTGTAGCAAGAAAAATACTTCACCATGTTGGAATTGAAATCTGGATATTACCAGGTTCAAGTCAAATAAGAATATACATGGAAGACTGCCTTCAAAACCAAGCAAGGATTGTATGAGTGGTTGGTTATGCCATTTGTCATATGTAATGCACCAACTACATTTATTAGATTAATGAATGATGTACTCTATCCTTTTATAGATTAATTTTTTATTATATATTTGGATTTATATAGTGCTACATGGGAGGACCATATTCACATTTAACATAGTTGTTTGAAGCATTGAAGAAGCACGAGATACTAGAAAATCTCAAGAAGTGTGATTTGTGTAGCAGTCCTTGGTATATTTTGAGTATGTCACCAGTGGAGGAGAACTGAATATAGATCCTTCTAGGATGCAAGCCATCATGAAATGGTTGGTTCCTACTAATGTTTCTTGGGTGAGTAGTTTCATTATGGTAACACGGTACCAAAAGAAATTCATAGCATGATTTTTAGGGGTAGCAATAACGCTCCATGCAATAATAGTAAGTGGCAAGAGTTTCCAGTGGGGGAAAGGTCACCAAAAGGATTTCGAGGAGCTAACAAAGAAGATAAGTCAAGCACTAGTTCTATAATTAGCAATCTTGTAGTGACCCTTTGAAGTGGAGACAAATTTGAGTGGATATGAAATGGGAGTTGTCTTGATGCATGGAGGAAGGCTTGTACACTACCATTCTGAAGTATTTCATGGGGAATTTCTTAATAACCCTTCCTATGACCGAGAGCTCTACACCATGGTGTAAGATGTTAACAAGTGGAAGCCCTATCTAATGAGAAAGGAAATAGTAATCCACACAAATAACTATCCATTATATTACTTGCATGCCTAAAGTAAGCTACAATAGACCAAGTGTTACAAATGGATGGGGTGTTTACAACAGTTTCATTTGGTGATCAAGTATAAGAAGGGTAGCACAAACAATTTGGACGACATGTTTTCAAGGCCACCCACATCAAATATCATAACTTTGGGGACTCTTATGCACATGGATCTATTCACCCATGATGCATACAAAGAAGCTTATTCAAAACATGAAGACTTCAACGACATGTATCACCAGTTGTAGAGTCAGAGTCATGTGCACGATTGTGACAACATTGTTGACTACCATCTCCAGGATGGGTTACTCTACATGATGGATAGGTTATGTGCTCCTAAAGGTGAAGTTTTACAACTAGTTAGAGGGGCTCACACCTCCAATTTTGCAGGGCACTTTGGTGTAGGTAAGACAGTGGCTAAATTATAGAGGTGTGTATATTGTCCCAAGATGAAAGAGTAGGTAGCTAGGTTCATAAGACGATGCATGCTTTGTTATACCAAAAAGCCTCGTAACAAGAAACAGGGTCTATATCAACCCTTACTTGTACCTACTCATCCCTGGGAAAGAATTTCCCTGAACTTTTTGGGAGATTTACCGACAACCGGGAAGGGACATGACTACCTGTTTGTGGTAGTTGATAGGCTCAACAAGATGTGTATTATGATGCCCTATAAAAAGACCATTAGTGGGAAAGAAACATCAAAATTATTCTTGTATAGGCCTAGGTTCACTTTGGGATACCAAGGAGCATCATTTTAGATAGGGATATAAGATTTATCAATGCATTCTAGACTCCATTGTGGGAGATGATGGTCACAAAGTTGAAGAGGTCTATAGCAATCCATCCGAAGACATATGGGAAGAAAAAAGTAGTCAACAAGACTTTGGTGTAGCTTTGGAGGGGATACAACTAAAAGAATCCAAAGACTTGGGATGAAAATATAATATATATACAACCTTCTTAGAACATTGAAGTCCACACTTCTACAAGAAAGTCCCCAATTGAGACTTGTTTTGTATATTTTCCACCTTCACATTTGGATATTGCATATGGGGAACAAGGAGGAGTGAGGGAATATCTTACAGGAGATGCCTTGACGGTTGGAAAACTTATATAGAAGACCAAGAAGCTCCATATACAGGTACAAAAAACACTGTACAAGTCATAGGAGTAAATAAGGCCAGCCATTATTAGCATATAATAGAGAAATCATTCAACGTGGGAGACAGAGTATGGCTATAGTTGAACAAGGAGAGGTTGTAGGGACTTGGTAAGAAATTTAAGGCTATCAGATATCTCCCCTTGCATATACTAGAGAAGGTGGGTAATAATTCCTACATACTTAGTCTACCACAATATATCTTCTTTTAATCGCTTGTGAATCTGGAGAATTTGAAACTATACGAGCCTTACATGGTAGATTAGGAAGAGGAACATGTCCTACCTTCAATGGAGGATTTGACACCCAATGATCAATAAGAATTGACAAAAGATATAATTTTGTAGAAGAGGTCTAGAGCTATAAGATAGGAGTAGTATGAACTTTGATAAATTGGGTTGAAGGGACAAGTTCCAGGTAAAGCTAAATGGTACAATAGAGAGAAGGTGGAGGAAATATTTCCTCACCACATTGAATAAAATATTTTGGGGAACAAAAGCCTCATAAAATGGGGATGTCGGATGTGGGTTGGATCATTGTATTTTTTTCATCCATCTCGATGCATTCAGAGTGGAAAGAGTGGAGGAATAAGCTCACGGGAATATTTTTACTAGCGGGACCAAGTTTGGTAAAATGAGGTTTGAAACCTTCCAAGAGTGCTTTGAGGCATAAAACAATAATTTTTGGGGGTAAAAAATTTCTACTCTAACATTGTGCCATATCATGTTATTATACACGCAAATATCTTTCCAACAGCGTAAGAATCACGTCAATCAAATTATGTATGCAAAAGTTATACCAGTCAAAAGTTGACCCTCATGCTTTCACACCTATAGTTTAGTAGGATACGATGTCATACCTCATTATTCATGGAAAATTGGCTACCCATATGCTTTTTATGTAAACACTCTAGAAGAGTCTATATTGTAACTCTAGTTAAGAGTTGATGTAGTCAAAATTAACCACTAGTAGGCTATCAGGTTGTTTTAAAACCGGGCCAGAAGAAGGAAGAGGCATTCCATTGTTTCGAGAGAATTTTTTTCTATAGCTGAGCAAAGATAGCCAGGAAGGCTAGAAGGTAGAGCACATAGAGAGGATCTATGAACTGTAGCAACCTCCAAGCCACATGCATTACTTCTATGTATTGACAGCCATATTTTCCAGGCAGAGAAAAAGAGTGAAGCAACCCCACCTTCTAGTTGGGGTTTCTACGGAAAGGGTTTCCCGGAGCATATTTTGTGTCTTAGGTTTATGTGTGAGCTTATTTTTTCATTCTCTACTTTTCAGCATAATTTCTATTCACATGCATGCACTAATTATAGTGAAATCCACAATTCTAGAAATTAAATAAAACTTTAATAGTGTAGAAATTCATATTTTTAATATAAAATTGTGAGATCTGTTATGATGAACTATCCAGTGGAGTTTACGAATCACTCCAAAATTTTCAGAAATGAGTTTTTATTAAGGAAATCCATCCCTAAGCTGCCCATGAGTGGTATTTTTCTTCTCGAGAATATGGATACCACAACCCTATCGAATTCATCTTCATGCCTTAGTAGATTGAGGAATTTGTGCCATAATCTACTCAAAGGATCCAAGATTCCACATCTTGATCTTTTTAATATTCAGGACTCCACGAACTAATTCTTTTATTATAGATCTAAGACTCCACGTCATTATCTTTCATGGATTTAGGACTTTGCGCCCTAATTTACATGGCTTCTCATCTACTCTTGTTTGAAACTCTACACTTCACCTTAAGATACTAATTATGAACTCATACACATATGATGGTTCATCAGTAAGGTCTTGTTACAAGACCTAGAATATGCATGACTTCCACAGTCATATTGGTTTTGAAGAAATGAATTCAACAATCATTTATAATTGAACATCCTTGTTTGCAAATAACCACATCCCCTACCACATGCTACTCAGTACAATATTGAGAATATATAATCATACAAATAATATATCATGACTTCCACATTTTTTCCACAGATATTTATAATTTTATCATCCTTTTTTGCAAATAACCAGGCCCCTACCACATCCTACTCAGCTCAACAGTAAGTATATATAATCATACAAATCATGTATCATTCATCAATTATACTTAACTATATGTTCCACATAACCTTGATCATCCATGGATCTATGTGTCTCAATATAAACCATCATCTGTGTCATACACTTATGTCCAAATAGGGATACCAAAAGAGAAAACATCGATAATATGCACTTAACCAAAATCAGTATTTACCATAAGCATGTAGCAACCATGTGGCCTAATGTAAGTATCTAACATACAAGCATATACATAATTCTGACATGCATAATATTTATATCACTACATCAAAATCACCCTCTCCAAGTTTCAAAAAAAGGTATCTCACCAAGAAGGAGCACCCTATTGGGCTAGACTTGGCCTAAACTTTTCCTACAATCATAAGATACTTAGTTCTTTCTTACTCTCATATCAATAAAGTGTTAACCTTATGTATATGTATTTCATATCTTTTTCTTCATGCCAATTCATAGTTTAATGTTTCCTAAATTTAAAGCAACTCCATGAAAACCAAAACATACCATTATTAATCAAGTAGAAAATATATCCATTACATAGTAGACATGTTTTGATATATATTGCCAAATATTTCTATATCAATACCAACCATACAATTTAGAATATGCTATCAAAATACTACTTTATGTAATTGATATGACATCTAATTAAGTTCTCCATAATAATTTGATATTCTACATGTTTTTTTTTTCTCATAGTCTCCATGAGTCCTACTTGTGTCATCTACTTGGTTCTATAGTATGTTGATCTTTCCAAGTTATAAATAGCTCACACATTAGTTTTATAAACAACTATGATGGTCCATCCCATCTCACAATCAAATGTGCATACAAGAATCATCAAATCATCCACATCTACTTTCAAATGAAAATAAACAACAAAACATGATGTTGTATATAGGACCCACTCTTATACCACTCTTGGTTTATGCCTTCTCATTCCAATTTTCACCTTTGAATTGCATAATACATCCCTACAATCAAAATCTTTAGTATCTACCTACAATTTTTACTAAATTTTTACTCTTTTAGGAAGAATCAAAATTTGAGGTTCAAGAAAACATTTTTGTTTTTTAACTAATACGATAAGGTTCCATATAGTCCTCATTGTCCCACTTTTGTATTATAGACCATTCCTTGAGTTCCCATAATATTCATTATTATTCACTTCTCTTACATGAGAATCAATTATGAATGACTCTATTAGAAGATCTTCATTCCAAAAGCAAATTAATTATATATTTTTGAAAACGGATTGTAATCAAGAACTTTCATAATTATGCAAATATGATATCTATATTATTAAATATATCTTGATAATTGTAAGTTAGCCTATTTTCCAACTATAAAATTGCTCATGATTTCTATTCAATAATTAATCAGTCCATTTTGGTTCATTTCTTATTTCTTAGTATTAATACATACACAACAACAAGCTATGAAAACCATATATTCCTCAAACTATGAAGAATATTGTTGAAATTAAAGAAGATTT